>PVHP010005575.1:0-64661 GCA_004024765.1 Zapus hudsonius
TTTTTTTTTTATTTTCAATTTTGACACTTTCATATATATATAAAATCTATTTTGAACTTATTTTTCCCCAATTATCCTCTCTTATCCCTGTCCCAAATCTACTAAAGCCCTTCTTCCTCTCAGTTAATTCACATCCTACTTCCATGTCTTGCTTTCTTTTCTTTTTTGACCCAGTGAGTTAAATTAGAATTACTTTTACGTTCATGGGTGGAAAGTTATTTCCCAGAGAATGGGCAACTTAGCAGTGGCTATACCACTGAAGAAAATCATTCCCACTCCACAGCAATGTTAATTGCCATGAGCATCTTGAGTATTAGGGAACACTGACAGACTTAATATTCTGCAAGAAACCACAGCTCCCGTGAGATCGTGAGTGTGACAGTCATGTCATCTCCAGAAGACAGCATTCACCGGTCATCCTGCTTGCCCTCCTGCTCTTACCTTCTTTCTCCCCATCTTCCGCAAGCCCTGGAAGGGGTAGTTTCGATGCCCTGTTTATTTATAGCCATACATAGTCACTTATCCTTGGCAATTTTTCCAGATATGAATCTCTGCATTGCCTCTTTTCTTTGCAGAAAGAAGCTGCAGTGATTAAAGCCACAAGCAGCACTGTTTCTATAGGAACAAACACAAATTTTTAGATGGCCGTTTTACATCCTTTCTGTTTAGTACAGCAACAGTAGAAGGCTCTCTATTAGGGCCTAGATCACTAGCCACAGGTTTTTGGCCAGGTTTACAATACAGGGCAAAAATTCTTTCCTGTGGAGCAGGCCTCAAATCCAATTAACAATGATTGGGGAAGGGAGGGCTGTGGAGAAGGCTCAGCAGTTAAGGCACTTGCCTGCAAAGCCTAAGGACCAGAGTTTGATTCCTCACTACCCATGTGAAGTTAGATACAAAAGATGGCACATGCATCTGAATTTTGTTTGCATTGTTTAGAAGCCCTGGCACGCCCATTTTTTCTCTGTATCTCTCTTTCTCTCTCTGCTTCTCTATCTCTTTATCAGATGAATAAATACATAAATAAAATATGAAGAAATAAAGAAAGTGAGTGGCTACTCCCATAACAGCTTTGCCACTAGCACATCAGTGGGCACATCTTATCTAGGCATTTAGTTGTGGAATTCAGAAAGGTTATACCTGGGTATGACTGGTGGTGACTTTTCTCCAGCACTTGCATAGCACCTTCCAGGCCCCCCCCCAAAAAAAACTTAGTCTATATGGAAGAACCTTCCAGTTCAGTTCCAGCTTGATTTTTTTCCATATCTCACAACCAAAGCATGAGATATCTTTAGGAATATAAGAACTTGCTATGTAGTTTCAGTGGGCAACCAAGAGCAATGACTTATGCTATGTTAGGGGTCTATGTAGTCTCCCTGACTAAGAACTCATTGGGAAGTACCCTTTAAGAAAAGATTAATGCCTTTGGAATTAGTGCTTTTATGAAAGATATCCTCCAGACTACCTTTGCCCCTTTATGATTTGAACATACAGCTATACATACCATCGTTGAACCAGATACTGTCAGCAACTTGATCTTGAATTCCCCAGCCTCTAGAACTATCAGAAAGAAATTTATGCTGTCAGTATGCCACCGAGGCTAGTGTGTTTTGTTATAGCATCTCCTGATGACTAAGACAATAACTAAAAAGGAAGAGAGACACGACTCACCCAGTAGTCTTGTATTTAATGTCTTCAATGACTCTGAAAGTTCTCTCTTGCTTCTTCAAAGGCACCGCTGTTGCCTCCTGCTTTGAAGGCAGTTTGTTCTGCTCTGGTTTCTCTTGTACTGTATTTCCAACTGTATTCCGTTCTCAGAATTACTTTGGAGCCTAATTGAAATGAATTGGGTTTTCTTACTGAAAATCACCACTAACTGGGACTGAGAGCATGTTAAATAAGAGTAAGAGCATTCCCCAAATAAATACATGACGGAGCATGATATCAAACAGAGTGAATGTCAGGTGTATAATTTTGAGTTTTTAATATCCAGATTAACATGCATTACAGCAAGATGCTTTAAAATGCTATTTAGTAAAAATATTCATTTATTTTTTAAATTATATTTATTTATGTGTGTGCACATGTATGTGCAAGAAAGAGAGAGAGAGAAACAGATAGAAGTAATGGGCATGCCATGTTCTCTAGCCACTACAAACAAACTCTAGATACATGCACCATCTGGCTTAATGTGGGTACTGGGGAAATCAAGACTAGGTCCTTAGGCTTTGCAAGCAAACATCTTAACCTCTAGTCTATCTCTGTGATCCAAAAAAAATTAATGTATCATTGATTAAATTATAACCGTTATAGTCGTAAGAAATAAAATATAAAATGTGTCTCCCTCTAGGTTAAAGTTTAGGAAATGGCAGGGCAGCTCATAAATAACCCAGCAAGAGGTGTAGCACAGTGGTAGATCAAATACTTAGCATACACAAACAAGGCTGTGGGTTCAACTCACAGAATGAAAACCATTTTAAAGGCATTCATTATAAGCGAACTGAAACACATGCTATTCATTATTGTTCATATTTAAAGCTTTCAAGTCAGGATTTGACTTAGTATTGATTAGTCCAATAGATAAATACTACTTCAGTGCCAGAGGGATGGCCCAATACTTACATAATCATTTCCTGCTGGACATCCTTACATGAATCAGTGTTTACACATGAATTTGCTTAAAACAAATCAAACTTTCAATGTCTTGCCTTTATATTTGAGTATCTTTCATCCAAGACTGTATTCCTAAATTGTAATTCCCAAACTGTACTTTTCGCCATCTGTTGTATGAAAGAGAAGTGCATAGCTCTCTTTGCAAATCTGCTTTGGGTTCAAAATTATACACTTGCCTCATCATGACAACGCCTGAGCTGTGTTCTGTCTTTTTATGCCTATTTTTGATCTCTGACTTCTGTAAAATTGGTCTGGTGCAGGTCAATCTGACCCATAAATGATACGAAATGGTTTTTGACATGTGAAGCCTTAATATCAGATAATGTCTAAATCTGCCATAAAATTGTGCCTAGTGCTGTCTGTTCCCCAGACAGTAATTACCTTCTTTGTAATATTCAAGCTTGATGATATGCTGATTTTAAAACACCATAAGAAAAAATTCTTTTTTAAAATTTTAACACGATGTTGCTTTTCTTTTTAGAAATGAAATACTTATAACTACAAACTGGAGATTTTCTTCCAAAAGATTTATTATATCCTTAAGAAAATGACTGCTGTTTAAATTCTGATTCATTTGTGGATTGTTGCATTTATATTCTTGAACAGTGGTAGAATCTGGGACACTAGAACATTGAATCCCACAGTGTCTGCAAATGCATTCAGTTAGTCCAACTGACCTGTTAACTCTCAAGTGAGGGGGTGAAGGTCTGGTTACTTCTCTAGATTTGAAACTACAAATTTGGTTTCTAAACCAGCTTCTTTTTAATAACTAAGAGATTCAGGAGATTCCATATAACCTTTTGTGTCTTATATTTCTCTTGTTTATTAATGATTATATGATATCAGCCACAAAATGTATATTAAATTAAATGTATCAAAAAACACAACTGAACCATGGTTACTTTCACAAAAACTAAACCTTCTTTCCTTTCTTGGTTTTCACTATAGAATATGCTTTTATTCTAAAAGAGACTAATCTTTTATTTACACATGATTTTGTTTTTTTTCCTAAAATTGTTAATATTGAGAGCACTTTGTGAAAAAGACAAGGATTGGTTTTTCACAACTATAAATGTTAAAACTTTGTCACAACCTGAGTCCTTCAATGGCCTGGAGTTTTCATGAAGCACAGCTCTCAGTTAAAACTAGAGACCAGATAAGCGATTTCCCTTGAGATAGCCTTTGGACAGCCATCCTGAAAGCCTCCTTCATTATGCTCCAAAGAGATGCCAGAACAAGAGAGAAACAGAGTGAAATGTTTAGAGTCAGCATTGGGTTCACATGGAAACAGATGTGTTGATTTACTTGTTACCAGTGAGCAATTATAGGTAGGTATACTCAGTCTGGGAAAGGTAAAAATTGACTGCAAACTGTCTGTGCTTATTTAAAACACATTTGGAAGGTCTCAGAAGATAGCTCATGTTAGCCTTCAGTTTACTGTGTAGCACTGGCTGATCTTGGATTTGCGGTTATCCTGTTTAACCTTTCTTAGTGCGGGGATTACAGGACCACATCACCATGCTGGGCAGAACACGTTTAATGTTCACCTATCCATTCAAAAGAAAGAGTGTCTAAGGGATCTTCCTTTATTTGAAAGTCAAATGTGTGTCTATATTTTTGGCACATGAATTATACTTAGAAGGATGTAATTCCCAAAAGCCAAATAAAAAAATAAATCCATAGCTAAAATTCATTTATTAAAATTTAAGGCTGTAGCTTATGAGAAAATGTCTGTTAGAAGACCTAGTGGTCCATGATTTAAACATAATTATTCTTCAATAATAATATCATATCTTTAAAGGTTCCTCATTTGACTTTAATATATAGTAATCATAAGAACATGTGCTGATTTACTTATTTACTTAGTTTTTTTTTTCTGTTTGATGGATAACAGAGTACACTAGCCCCACCCACAAAGGGGGGAAAATCAAGAAGAATCATTGATCTAGGCTTAAAGCCAAGCAGTCGACTTTTAGTATTTTCTCAGCAAATCATCTAATAAAAATGTAAATGGAATAGGGCTACTTTCTCCTCAGACCATTTTTTCACTGATAAATTTGGCATTGTTTAAATTTATTTTCAGAACTTCAAGGAAGGGGTCTGTATAGCCCAGTTTCACATTAATTCTAATGCCCACATTCCTTACAGCTTTACAAAACCTGGCTTTGATTAAAATCTAAGGATCAACTTGATGTATGTGCTACCACAGGCTGCTGAATTAGCATTCTGTCACTTGATCTCATTGAAGTCTTCTTCCATTTGATAAACCAGTTCTTTTTAAGTCATGAATCTTTTCTCTCTGGGGTGTTTATTTCAGCCAGCCTCTTCTTAATGTGGGTAATTCGGCATACAGGAACATCACTGGATCACAGATTTCTGAGGCAGAGGGAGCCATGTTTTTGCCCTCTGTGTTAACCTTTGCAGCTTTATGAGGTAGGTACACTGTGGGCCTCATTTCACCGGTGACTTAATTAGAAATGCAGAAAGCATGTAGCTTGAGCAAAATCACAGCATGAATACAAGAGGTAGCAAAAATTTGAGCACCTATCGCCTGCTGTCTCATTTCTAAAGAAGAGGAGGAATTTAGATCATGCATGTGGAATTACAGAAATTCCTGTGCACACTTATGATGAGACTCTAAATGTGTACATCGGGCACATGAGATAGAAACAGGAAACAAGGAAGCAGTAAGTAAAGTTGAAGGGTAGCATCAAAGAAAGAGCAAGGGCTAACAAATGAGGAAGAACCAATTAGTCCCCTTCAAGGAGTTGTAGAAAGTGCTTGAAAAAAAAAAAAAAAAAAGACGAAGAGGCTCTGGATGCAGATGAGGTTAAATGCTGTGAAGAGTAAGACAGATTGAAAGTACAGAATAAAAAGGTTTATTCTTAAAATAGTAAATGTTTTTTTGTTAGTTGTTTGCTTCCCAGGTTAGACTCACTAATCTCTCAGTCTCCCGGTTAATTTTTTTCTTTAGATACATTAAATGAGCAAATAACAAGTTGATATCCCCACTTCCCCAATTTCCCTCCTCCCTGTCCCCAATCACTGGATATCCTCCTCCATGGGCAGTCTGGATCAGTCCATGGGGTAGGGGGTTATGGATAGCCTAGAAAACAACCTGGTTCCACCCCCCCCCTTTGTATGTTGTTAGTGAGGGGGGCCATGTCTCTGGCAGTTCTTCACCATGGATCTTACAACCTTTCCGCCCCCTCGTCCGCTCAGTTCCCTGAGTCATGGTGGGTGAGTATTACAGCTGCTTTATTGTTGAGGTCTTAGGGGTCTCTGTTCTTCCACTTTAGTTTGTGTTGAAATTGTTGCTGTCTGTCTGGCTTTATCCTGTGTTGACTGACTGGCTGTGGTTAAAGGTCTCTTGCTTATCCCACCACTCTCTGAGAGTGGTGAGACCTACCACAGTAGGTCAGGTGTGGCTCATCTCTTGCCCAGATGTCAGCTTTTAGCCTGCGGCTCATTGGTAGGGTTGGATGAGCCACAGCTCTCTGACTGCATTCTGAAAGATAAAAACAGAATCTCCATTGAAGAGTGAGATGAGTATAGGTTACCTGAGATACACGTTTCTGAATTGGCTAGATTCTAATTGTGAGTAGCCTCTTTGTAGATCACTTATAAAGTGCATTTCTCTTTGGGGTCCCAAGACTTTGGTTCCCAGTGCCTTTTGCCCTGAGTCCCCAGTTCCAGTTAAGGGCTCCCCATCACTGAGTGGATTACTTGGCAGAATTAAAAGCTGTTGATTGCCTTCCCCCACTTCGGCTCCTCCATTGCACAAGTCATCTGGTTGTTTCTTGGTTCGCTGTTCTCTCCCAGTAGGAAGTATGTTCAGTGTACTCCTGGTGGCAGACTGTGTTTCATATCAGTGGTCTCTGTTTACTCCAGCTATCTTTTTAGTCCCAGAAGAGCTGTCATCAAAATACCATTTCAGGTCAGGTGTTTCACTGGGTAGTTATTTCACTGGACCTCAGATGCTGGTGAACTTTTACTATTTGATGAATGTTTCCATTGTCTAAAACAGGAAGGAATGCCAAGGGTTCCCTTTGCTAAGAATGCACCATCTGTCCTCTTTTGGAATAGTTTTCTTAGGTATCTCATTATTGGTTTTTGCTTTCAATAAATACTACATTTTACCTAAGTAAATATACTTATGAATAAGTGGGTTTTGTAAAGTATGGTTAATTACAAAGAAGATCCCTCATCTTTGTCAGTTCAGAGTGGATACCTTATAAACAGATGTATGGAAGCTAGGATATCTAAGACTTGAGTCAGAGATGCCATGACTGGTGAGGACCTGTTTCAGTGATGGGGTTGTCTTGTTCTGTCTTCACATGGGACAGAAGCGGAGAAGCTCACTAATTGCAATCATGAGGTTCCACCCCATGACCTAACCTTTCTCCAAGTTCCACTTCCTAAAAACAATCCCATAGTATCTTAGGATTTTGGCACATGAATTTCAGGAGACATAAATATTCAGACCATAGAAATGTTATTTAATATTTTTCTTGGTTTTCTTACTGCTCCCAATGCAGAAGTTATTTTCATCCAAAGCCTTCTTGGGTCCCACATTCTTGATATATTATTATATTTCCAAGAGAAGACAGGTAGCTAGCTCTTTTGAATTAAGGAAATAAAATACAAAGTCCTGCTGAGGCAGGTTAGGGTCACCCCCTCTCCCTGTAATAAAATGCAGGAACGTCCTTGGGCTTGTCGTTGCAGTCTCAGCTGAATTCTTATCTCTGGCCTAAACTGTTCTTTTACCTGAGCTTCCTTTGCTAGAAAAGTAATCCTGGCATTTTGGTTGGTCAAGCTTAAAACCCCAGAACTCATGTCATTGACCAGCTGTGTCTCTTACTTGCCTTAGCCAGGAGATATAATTCCCTGGGGAGGGTGCCCCCTCGCTCTCTTGGCTGGCTTGGCTGGCCAGCACAAAGTCCTGAAAGGCCAGGTTTTGGGTATGCACCTGTGTTTCAGTCTGGCAGCCTCCCTCCTGGGAGCTCTCTGTACTCTTTATTCCTTCTCTTCATATGTTGTTTCCAGGCCCAAGCATGGGCTCTCAGGCCACCTTGGTGCTCTCAGGCTGTGTGGGTATACCTGTTTCCCTTCCTGCTGCTGACTTCTGAATAAATGTAATAATTTAATAATCATCCTGCTCAGTCTGAGTTGTCAGTTCTTAGGTTAATTAAAAGACAAATCTCAAATTTGGGGTTCAAGAACTCTTTCCTCAAACCCTCTATCCCGTTTCACCACACCCCAATCTCCACCCTATCCAGCTCCAGCCAGGCTGTTTCTTTTGTACCATTTGGTTTGTAACATACTGTTTTGTTTCCGATTGAACTCAGAGCCTTATGCATACCGGTGAGACATACTGCTGAGCTACACGTGATCCCTATTTAAGGTGTGTGTGTGTGTGTGTGTGTGTGTGTGTGTGTGTGTGTGTGTGTGTGTGTGTGTGCTGATTTTAGTAGCCATGTGTGTGCTATTATTTTTTTATTTTTTCATAGTTACCCACTTAATTTCAATTGTAAAGCTAATGTGGATCAATGTTCTCATCCTTTCCCTACACATTACAGTGATAGGAACTTGTAAGCATGTCACCACCATCAGCATTACTTACCCACTCTTTCCTGACTTGTGGATCTACCCTTATCTAATCAAATGCTAATCAAATTTATTTGTTGTTATGTTTGGTTTAAAATCTGCTTTATGCACACTGTGAATGCAGTCTTTCATCATTTCGATATTTCATTCTTTCCTATATGTCAGTTTTTTGTTGCTTGAGAAACATCCTTAGTTATTTTACCTATAAAACCCCATAGGAGGCTTCTTTGTAGTCTTTGTGTGAATATATATTTTATTCAGTGTTCATATTAAATAAATGTGATAAAGGATATAAGCTATTTTGCACTAATTTTATTCAAATATTAATGATATTTTAAAATTCTCCAGATGAGAATTAAAACCCATTAAAACAGAATGTTTTTTTTTAAAGAAAGTCATGAATCTTAAGTGTTGGAAGATAGTCATTAATTATTTGAAAATTAAAATTACTATAAATTCACTTGAAATTAGGAAACAAAGAGTTTTAACTGAATAGTTTTTAAAATTAGGACTTGAGGAATTATTACAGAGGTCAGATAGAGTGCTGAAAGCTAATATTGAAATTATCTTTAATTAAATGATATGAAGAGAAGGCAATGAAAATTCTCATCATGTCTAGAACCAAACAGCATTGAAGAATGTAGTTTTAAATTTAAACACTTTTAGTCTGTTTTCTGTTGCTATGGTGAAATACATGAAGTTACTTTCATTAAAAAGAGGAGCTCATCGCTTTTGGTCTGTGAAGCCCAAGACCAGGATCACTTTTGGCTAAGGTCAAAGGTGAAAGTCCAGAACTGGGCATCCCCATTGTATTTGGCCTCTGGTATACACCTGGTGGTTTGAGCACCACACAGATGGGCATTAACAGAGTATTCATATGATGAGACAGGAAACAGGTAGTATCCAGGAGCCAGACCTGCTTATTTTCACAGCAGCCCACTCTCAATGGAAGGAACTAGGGTAGATTCATAGTTACAATATCATTTCAGGGCGGTATGCCCAGTGAGCTAACCACTTTCCACTAAGCAATACCTCTACCTTTGGCCACTACATCACCAAGGCTAAGCTTTAAGCTTATGATGCTTTAATGGACAAACTCACTCCATTTTCCAACTATAGTTACATCCATGATACAGAATCCCAAGGAGCATTCTCTAGGCATATGTTCACAGTTTTAGCCCAAGGATGTAAATGAAACTATTTGAAAACTGTCACTCATGGATATGGATTAAACATTCTCTCTAAAGTGATCGACTCCATTGTCTGTATCTTTCCTCTTACCATTTGAGCTATTTACTTTGTATTATCAATTCAACTCTTGCCCTCAGGTTGTCTCACTTTCACCTGAAACTTTCCTTATCACCAAAACTTCCTGTGCATTTTAGGTTAAACAAGACATGTTCAGTTTGGTGTGGCCATAGACAGTTTCCTGTCTATTTCAGAACAATGGTTGTTTGTACTGTATATTTTACATTTCATTGTATCAACTACATCCCCATGTATTGTGTTACCTTTTGAACTGTGAGAACACACTTGTCATTGGGGAACATTTTTTTTTTGTTTTCTTATAACCCCCAGGTACATAATAACTCACTTTGCATAAATGACTCTCCTAATGTAAATTAAGCAGTTTAGAAAGTGGATAAGAAGACACTGGGTATGGGAAGAACAGTTTCTGCTCTCAGTAACTTTCTGAGGGGTACAAAAGAATTGAGGAGTAACATCTCTGATAAAATACAGTAAAGTCAGAAAAGGTATACACTGTTTCTTTGTGCCATTATCTTTGGAAAACAATATTTACAGTGACATTTTCTGGAAAGATTATATATTTTCACAGTATTTTTTTTAGTTCTTTGCACATACTGTGTGTGTGTGTGTGTGTGTGTGTGTGTGTGTGTGTGTGTGTCTGTCTGTCTGTCTGTCTGTCTGTCTATCTGTTTGTCTGGGTGCATACATAAATGCCATGGTCTCTTGCTTCTGCAAACATAAGCCAGATAGATACTTGTACCACTTTTTGCATCCAGTCTTACATGGGTGGCTGGGTAATTAAATGCAGATCAGCAAGCTTTTCAAGCAAGCATCTTTAATCCCTGAGCATCTCCCCAGTGTACAGTGCAGTATTTTTTTAGAGTGTAAATTTCAGTGTATAGATAATTTCGGAGTTAACTCAACATAATCTATAGAAACATGAAGACTACCTCCCCATATAGATATTAAAATAATAAAAAGCTTTTAAAATTCCAAATAAGCAAGAGCTCTGATTATGTTAAGTAGTGACCTTTTTTGTTCATTATAAACTTGCTACCTTCTGGTTTCTTGTGGAAGTAGCTAAAGAGATGTAAGTGCCACTTAGTTAAAAACACAATTACATTTTATTTTGTAAGAATTTTGAGGCATTGCATTAAGATCTTTAAGTGAAGTGTTTTTAGATTCTCAACTGGCAATGTTTTTAGGAAGGTCCATTAAAACCATCTTCTATAAGCTAATTTAATACAAAGAAAACTGTAAATTTTTTTACTGTTCTCTAAATTCAACCAAACAAAATCACTATCATGTGAAGCAATAGAGAAGATTGTACATTTACTTCTACATGTAGATACGTGCAGGCAACATGACATTTGTACTTTTTACTTGTAAAAATAATTCTTATTTCAGCTCAAACAAATCTGGCAAATTAAAGCATATTGTTAGAAATTTGAAGTTTCTTAAGCATAAATGATGTCAGAGGACCAATTTCAACACTAACTTGGAAAATTCAGCAACTTGTGTATTCTGACTTATAGACATTAAAAGTCTGGCCAAGAATAAATGGTCTATAATATTCAGGAAAATGGACTTTAGGAATAATTAAGGGAATAAGAAAAATGTTGAATTTACAAAAATAATAGAGGTTAGCCTATAGCCATAAACAGACAGTAAAACATAAAATGTTCTCTGCAAAATAGTCCCTGTGTGGTTACAATGAAATGCATAGAAATTTACCAAGATGAAACTCTGATTTAGTCTTCACTTATGAAGGCAAAAATTGAGTGACTGAAATTGAACAATAACATATTATATCTCTTTTGCTGCATGCACTTTAATAAGAGTTTCCTAAGTGTTATAGTCAGCCACATGCTGCTTGGATAACTCTCCAAACCAGGCAAAATTATGGGAGGAAAGGATTTATTGAAGCCACGGATTCAGGGGAAGTTCCATAATGGTGAAAGAGGCTGGCCACCCATTTAGCAGGTCCAAACAGAGAGAGAAAACCTATCACCAACACCATACACATACCAACAAAGCAGGCAGAGGGGGTGAGACTTTTCTTCCCATTTGTATAGCCTTAGGGTGGGGTCTTGCAACCCTTTCTCAGATTTGTTGGCTTCCTGAGTCTCTGGAATTTCCTTCCCGTACTGCACTCCCAGTAAAGCATGTCTATTTCTAGCTTCCTTGAGCTTCCTTACATCCTGCCTCCTACTGAGGGCTGCCTTCCTGTGAACAACATCAGAGACCACTCAAGATTAATAAAAAGGTCAAGTTGACAACAAAACTTAACCATCACACTAAGTATGCACAGTATGAATATATATGTGTGTGTGTATGTGTGTGCGTGCAAGTGTGCGTGTGTGCGCACATTTGAGCCCTCCACCCCGCATCTTTCATGCCTCCAAATCTATTACCACATGGATAATGCTCCCAATTTCTCCTGCCAGCCTGGGACGAAGTCTTCCCACATGGACCACAGCTATAGAGGCCTTAGAATGCTTCCAGGCTGACCTCAGCAAGCTCTGTCCTAGGTGTTTGAGCAAGGAACCAACTCAGTATAGGATTTTTTGATACCAACTCAGTGTAGGATTCCTTCCATTCCAGTTAATTTTCATATGACAGAGCCTTGACTAGGAGGGGTTTTGCCCCCAGAATGCCTTTCTTTTTTTTTTAATATATACTTATTGTCCATACAGAGTTACATTATTTAGTGGGAAAACAATGAGTTGTTATCCCCAATTCCCCAATGCTCCCCCCATCCCCAATCAGCTGGATATCCTCCTCCATGGGTCATCTGGATAGTCCTTGTAGCAGGGGCCCATGGATAGCCTAGTACTCAGCCTGGTTCTCCTGGCCCAAGTGTGTTGTTACTGAGGGTTGCCATGCCTCTGGATAGTCTCCCCCACCACAGCTCTCACAATCTTTCTGATTGTTCCCAACCAACAGAGGAAGTTTCTGTCAGGTGGTGCATCTGATCACTTTAACAATTACCAGTGCCTTCTCATTACCAGACTGGATGCTCTCCTGTCTTGAGAACTCCTCTGCCAATCAAATTAGCCCATTAAGTTTTCCAATGTCATTCAAGTTCTCAGCTCATGGGCAGAAAGTAGCCTATTTCTTTAAGAGCATGTAGCATGAACTGTCTCTAGACCGGTTCCTAATAGAGAACTTGTTCCCAGCTGATGAACACATACACACATTTCACCCTTTGTGGTCAGATGTATTCTAGACAACAGAACATAGAGGCTGAGATTGCCAGAACACATAAGGGAAGTTGGAAGTCACACACGCCACATGAGGCACTCATCACTTATATGCGCATTCTGTGGTCTAAAACTATATCATAACATGATGTTGAGCTTCAAGGAAGAATCCTGGAAAGGTGATTCTGCTTTTTGGAAGAAGAAGAAGAAAACAAATGGAGAATAACTGACAATTTACCACATTTACTTGATCTAGCAGTTTTGTCCCAAGATCTGTAAAACTACAGTGAGAAGACATGCACTTTACTGCAGGCAATAGTTACCTATGCTTACCTTGGTCAGGGTCTTCAGTACACACAAAATATACTTGGCTGCCAGTTTTCAGGGTTGTTTTAGGGACTCAAACAAAGCTGCTGTTAGGTTCAACATAGAAGACCAGGACAGACAAATTTGTTGGATTTAAGACATTTCTGTAATGGAGAAAAGGGAAACGAAGGCAGGGGGAGAGAGGAAGAGACAGAGAGAGAAGGAGAGAGAAAGGAAAGAGAGAGAAAGAGAGAGAGAAGAAGAAGAAGGAGGAGGAGGAGGAGGAGGGAGGTGAGGTTTGCACACACCTGGAGCAGGAGGGCCAAAAAGAGAGCAAGAAAGGGCCAGGGAGAGGGTTTTATGGGAGAGAAGAGAAACTGCCTTGAGAAGGAGGGGGTCTCAGGTGGTATGCAGAGGTGTGGGCTTGGGGTACAGGTAGCCTCCTCCTCTTATCCCAGAGCTGTCCTCAATGACTGTACAAGTAGGCAGTTCTAGAGTTCCAGGGCTAGCCTGGCCAGGTTGGCGAGAGAAGAGGAGATCATTCGAATTCTCTTTGTTTCCAGCAGCTGGGTCATAGTCCTAATGTGGTTCCAGTTTTATTCATCACAGGTTACTGGTAAACTTATTCAGTGGCAGTCAGTGTTCAATTGCTCACCCAAAATTGCAGTGCGATTTAAAGCAAACTTTAATAAGCCTTACACAGTGACAAGTTATTTGATTCTTTCCTAAATCCTTTTCTTAGACGTGGAAGCTGGCTCAAAGGCAGTTTTTGGTGGTTAAAATGAGTTATCAGATACAGTGAGTGCTTTTTAAAATTAGAGGTGCTATTTTTTTCTTCCCTGAATATCAAATTAATGAGATTTATAATAAGAAGTTTATAAAATGCTAATTTAACAACTTATAATGGATAATAAGAACATTTCATTGTAAACCTGCCATTAATACTGAAATTGAGAGCCAAATGAAGAAACTCACATCATAATTCAAATGATTAAGGAAAGCAAAGGTTATAGGAGGAAAAATGCTAATGTGAGAAAAATTGCTTTAACCATCAGAAAACTCTAAAAAATATATTATTTGACTTCAGAATTAACCAGTGATTAGCTGTGTTGAGAGTAGGCAGATCTTGGTTTGTGATTTCACTCTAAGCCTAGAAATTTCTGTTGGAAAAGTTATTCCGCACAAGACACCTGCTACTCTTGACTGTATGTGGTTATAAAAGTGGCTGTCTTATCAAATACTGTCACTCACTGTACAGTGAGCCTGGTATTTGAGGAGTTGACACCTGGTTACACCTGACAGTATAGAGCTTCCCCTGGGTAGACTTGCCCAGTATTTTCCCTTCCAGCCTGGCCCTGGGCTGCTGACCATTATTCACCATTCCCTTATGATGTTGCCAACACTAATGGACCCTGGGGGTAGATCCATGAGGACTTCTGTCTGTGGATGCTCAATGCCAATAAATACACATGAAACTAACCAATACTAGGACTGTATCCATAAAAAATAATAGCCAATGCAGGTATGCCCTCAGAGATTATGTCCCCCAGTTTAGCAAAATATATCTCCTATATAATGTTGCATTTAACATGATGAGCTAGTATAATGTTTACATTATCAATGAAATGGAGTTATATGTGTGCATATGTGTATACATACATGCACATATGTGTGTATATATTTAAGATACATGTAGAAATGGGTAGAAAATTAAATGATTGCATCCTGTTTTGACTCTCGTGTGCCCTCTATATCTCTGTATAACTAAATTAACATTCTCAAAAGCCTTTATAGATTTCCCCCTTCTTTTACAAGTGAGGAGATAACCTTTTAAAGTAATATAAATTGCACAAACTTACCCAACTAGTGAGTAGGAGATAGGCTTAGGAGACAGATCTGTCTGGGTCAATACCTATTTTTAACAGTATTTTTATTTATATTTGCAGAGAGAGAGAGAGACAGACAGACAGACAGAAAGACAGACAGACAGACAGACAGACAGACAGAGATAATGGGTAGAATAGGGCCTCCAGCCTCTCTAAATGAATTCCAGATGCATGCACCCCTTTGTGTATTCGGCTTTACATGGTTACTGGGAAATCAAACCTGGGTCGTCAAGCTTTGTAGGCAAGCACCTTAACTCCATCTCCCTAGCCCCCTAACTACAAATACATATTTTCACTTTTACTTTCAATATGAAGTGAAGAAAGTAGATTTATTTTACATCTTGAAGTACGTTTTTGAAATCACCTTCTATAAAGCAGGTATTAGCTATGTAGAATTGAAATGTTCCACGTCAACGAAACCTCGTTGGTTAATAACACAGTGCAGATTAGAAAGAGGATTCTTCTCTGTACTCTCTACTGCCTGTTGTAATGTGAACTAAAAATTCATCAAATATGCCACCTTAGAAAGTGACCTCTTTCAGAAGTTGTCTTTTCAGCATCTTGAGAAACTCAGATTTAAGCACAGCAGCTTAGAATATATGGAAAGATTCTTAGCTCATTAACAACATGCCTATAGGCAATAACATATCCATAAATTATATTGTGAATCCAAGTCTAATGTGGGCCTGGTGAAAGAACTGGCACTGGATTCTTTCTAGAAAAGCACAGGAAAAACAAACACAAAAAAAGCAATCTTAGTTGATCACATCCCAGATTATAAATTGTGCACCACCAGCCCCAACATAAGGACCAACCAAGAGAACATCTCTGTCTGATGCCTCACAGACCTGGCAAGACATTCACACCAAGAAAATTTCTGTTCAGCTACTGTGATATTCATGAGCCAGTGAAGTAGCCAGCTCTACTCCAGAAAAACTGCTGTGTCTCCCATGCGGATTATGAAGTTGTGTAGGTTCACTGTGAAGATGATGAAATGTGGTACGCACATTTTTTTGTTTGTTTTTTCATGGTAGCAGTGATTGCCTTGTGTGGCTCTGTCCTTCTTAGGGCCAAGGACATGTAATTTTGGGACAGCTGGCTAGGCCTTGGGATATATTCTACTGCTGTGTTATGGCAAAGTACATGCCCACATAGGGAAGAACTCATGCTCTCACTTAATTAGCTTCTAGCCTTGTCTAAGCTAAATAATCATAGAGCCCTTTCCCATGAAGCCCTGTCATCATGTGAGCACTCACATACAGCAATAAATCAGACAGATGCCCTTGTATTACACAAATCACCGAGGGCCATCATAGGCCCCAACCAATCTTTGAGACCATTCTGAGTTAACTCACAAAGAGAAAATGCAAAGATAGATCCATTTCTCCACTTGAAATCTTCCTCATGGAAACATTCTCTAATTAATGACATTCAATAAATGACATACTTGCCAAAGTCATGATCAAAGTATGTTAGCAAATTTAATTTTTCTCTAAAATTTTATTCATGATTTCTCACCTTGGGGTCATTGACTCTAAACTCATCAATCCTGACACCTTGTCTCCTTGAAGCTAAGATATTCCGTCCTGAGGTGACTATGAGCCTGTAAAACAGCCTGTAGGATGGAATCAGAGTGCAACTTCAAATCCAACCTGCCTTATTCTAAGGGCTCATGGGTAATCCCATGTCTCTGAACTCTGATATTCTTGACGCAAATGGGGGTATTTAGTCTTAGCGTTGGCTAAGATACCCTACTTTCTAAAGTTTTGTAACTCTTTCTTCCCCTTCCCTATATCATCAGCACACAAAGTTCTTCCTAGAT
The DNA here is from genome assembly GCA_004024765.1 of Zapus hudsonius. NCBI lineage: Eukaryota > Metazoa > Chordata > Mammalia > Rodentia > Dipodidae > Zapus > Zapus hudsonius. Next base: position 16,746 of record PVHP010005575.1, read on the forward strand.
AAAGCAAAGTCAAAAACCTATGTCTGCTGGGCTGGGGCTCGAGCTCCTTGGGAGAACACTTGTGTAGAGTGCCTGAGGCTCTAGGTTCAAACCTACATCACCATGACCTTCAGGTTTCTCAATGATCTGCCCCCCCAACCCTCCCCTCCCTTCTCTCCATGCAATTTTGACTGCTTAGTTTTCTTCATGCACACCAGGAACCATGGGAAAGATCCTTTGCCTACATAATGGTTGCTGCTTTCTCCTTCCTGTAAGTCATTGACTCATTTGTACCTTCTCATCCAGGTGTTCTCTGGCAACCTTTATGAAAACCCTTACCCTCCCACCACCAATATAGACACTATCTTCTTTTCCTTTATTTTCCTTCCACTTACTGTCCAAATATCATGTATTTTATTTATCCTATTCATTCATGTGTGTGTGTGGGGGGGTCCTTTGTACAAAGTTCTCCACAAACTCTACTGAAATTAAAACCTTATTATGGCCTTCAAACTTCTCCATGAACTGTTTCACCTCATTTCCCCAATCACTGCAACTAAATCAGTGCTTGCCGCAAAGTCTTTGCTCATTCAATGTTTCTTGAGTGAGTACATAAAATTAATGTTTCCTACTGGTCCTGTCTAGGGAACTTGTCATCCTAGATGATTGATACCGTAAATTGTATGGCTATTTTGTTTATATTATTCAAAATTGTCTAACAGCATCTCACTAGTGGATTTTATTTTTGTTTTGCTCTTTTTAAACAACAACATATTGGGAGAAGGAAAGGATAACTGTATTTCTTTCAAGCTCTAAATCTGATTTTATATTTCAAAAATTCATGAATTATTCTATAATGATTTACTCAAAATAGATTGCTCTGCTCTCATAGATGTATTTCTTCTTATAGCTTCTACTGCATGTATGGAGAAATCTTGAGAAGATAATGTTTAAAATCAGGCCCCAAATGTAACTCTTCTTAATGCAAATCAAGTATGAATTTATTAGAAGCCATTAGTGGAATAAATGTTCTCCTATTATGTAAATCTGTGTCTTTAATCTGAAATGTGGAAAGCGAATTGCTTTCCAGAATATCTAATCTGCAATTCTGTAATTAGGAGAGCAGGTGGTTAATCACAGGTGCTGTTGGTGGGTAGCTTCTCATCACAGGAACACAAATAGCTAATTCTCTGCATCCTGAACCAGCCATAGGGGCACTTGTGTTGGCTACACAAGTTTTAAATCCACAAGCAAGTTACATGATTAAATAAATCACCAACCTGTGTGACATTGTTTTCTAAATTTTCAAAGGTGACCCTGCATAACTGATACACATTTCAGGAGTGTTTGTGTTGTGTGTGTGTTTGTGTTTGTGTTGTGTGTGTTTGTGTTACATTTATATGGATTTGAGGAGGGTGTGAAGAGGGCCTTCTTTGAGGCAAGTTCTTACTCTGAGTACAGGCTGGCCTAGATCTCACTATGTAGCCCATGCTAATCTCAAACTCAAGGAAATCCCTGCCTCAGACCCTTCCATGCATGAGCCTCCACAGCCATTTTTCATTTTATATACAAAATACTAAACCAAGAAGATTCAAAGTTTCAGTGTGGGAAAGTTAGCAGACTTAAGAAACTGTTTTTCAACATCTTTAAATACTGTATTATATTAGTATAACATAGACATAAATGACAAGATTATTACAATTTAACATAAGTTGCAAATGCTATTACATAGAGATATCAAGTGACTTTTGGTGAAAAAATTATATTTTGTGGCTATAATGAGAGTTGCAAAGAGATGGTCAGCTTAGACTATCAGTTGCTTTCTGATAGCTCTTCAAGTCATAGTGTTAAAGGAAAGATCATAGAACTTTAAGAGCTCAGCTAGGAGTTAGAGACAAAAACATGGGACAATAGAAGTGATTTGTACATGATGTATGTGGTGAGTTGAATTATGCATCCCTCATTAGTTCATCAATTTAGAATCCCTGCTACTCAGCTGGTGACAGTTTGGGAGGTAGAGCCTTTCCTGGAGGAGGTGGTGTTGTGGGCGGGCTTAGGGAGGTTATAGAAAGCTCCCCCTACTTCACCTCTCACTCTCCTGCTTCTTTTTGCCACATGCTATGGCAGAGGCTATGGTCAAGCCTCAGCTCGCCATCTTTTTCCTGACATCATGTAGCTAGCTTCCCCTTGAAACTATAAGCCAAAATAAATACTTTCCTTCCATAGCTGCTTTAATTGGGTGCTTCATCCCAGCAAGGAGAAGAGAACTACAACAGTGTATCCATCCTGATATTAGAAGTACTGGATTTAAAATATAGGAAACAGCATGAAAATGGATTTTCAATTTTCAACCATGTTAAAAAGAGTTTATAAAAAAAACACAGGCAGACCAAAGTGTGGCGTCTGAGACTGATCCACAGCCAAAAACAACCAAGGCAAAGGCAACAGTTTTCTTTAAAACTAAGTCCCTGGACTGTTCCTTCTGATTCTGCCAGGTTGGTGCAGTCTTTTTGCATGTTAATAACACTAAGGACTGTGTCAGGGAAAGGCAATTTGGGCAGGAGTATCATGAATGAATGAAGGAGTATCATGAGAATGATGAGCTGAAAGGAAATGGAGAATAATATGGAACTGGCATTTTGACCTCTAATATGTTATCACAGAAATGGGAAGTTCCCTTTCAAGATATGAAACCATATTTTTGTCCTTAAAAAGAATTACTCAAGTTCAATGTTATGGCCATTTAAAAATGTAGAAATTTTGAATGAGATCCATCAGACAAGGTCATTTGACTTATCTCTGGAACCTGTTCCCCCTTCAAAAAAAAAACCAATATTTTAATTTGGAAAGAGTAACAAATTACTTTAGAGACATAATTATAAAAATGGGCCTTGAATAATCTTAATTCAACAAAATGTGCTATAATCATGCAGAAATGAACCTGATTCCCGGAGCCATACATCAAAACCAGCTCCCACATTACATTATAGTCAACTTGCTCATATGTAATTCCTTCATCTACAGTTCTCGTGTATGTATCCATAATGGGCAATGTCAAGTCTTAAGGATGGCTCCAGTGTTTCAAGCTGATGGTGGAAAACCCCTACTGTCTGACCATCAGTAATTGAAGTGGGAGGCATGATTTGACCCGTCTTTAGCTCCCAAGTCCATTTTTCATTTTTTCTACCAAAATATTTTTACCTTTTAATGGTTCCTAACTAACTCTATTTTATGAGGTCTCCTTAGCACTATTTATGGGCCCTCCATAATCAACAGCCTCTTCCCTGTTAGCTGTTCAGGTTCCACACCTTGGTCTTGTCATTCCAGCACTGGCCATATCTAGTTCACCTAGCACAACACACATTCATATTTTTCTCCATCATGTTCATCTTGCTATGATTAGCTTTCTCCATGTATATATATACTTCCTCCCAAAGTCAAGTGACTACCTCAGTTCTTACCTTATTTTCTCAAAGCAACTTTTGTCAACCACACACAGAACACCGTAATGAACATCCATGGGACTGGCTGACTCTTGTGTGCAGGACTAAATGTCAGAGGCTTGACCCTTCCATTTGTTTCTCCAGTCCCTAGCTCAGAGTAGAAAGTCTGAATGTGAGCTGTCTGCACAAGACATTCCATCCATTCATTCACTCAAACAAGTACTGGATTTCATACTGTTTACCACCCTCTTCACTATGTGCTAAGATATCAGAGCCATAAAAGTAAAGGATTATTAGCTTTAAAGTTTTAAAACTGCAGTAGCTTTGACAGTTTAAAAGTGATAAACTGAACAAGGAAGATTGAAAATACATTTTGCCCACATCTGGTTATTTAAGCAGCAGTGAAATGCCTAATAAGCTTTACAAGTGTTCTGAAATTCAAACCCTGATTTATTAAGTTGGATTTGAGAGCTAATTCTCATGCAGCTAATAACCTAATGTGGTAAATCACCTAATAGGAAGGAGATGCTCCACATATCTAAGAAAAGCAAAAAGAATAAATCAAATGCTTCACACTTGATTATGCTAGCCCTTCTCAGTCACATTTTCCAAGATACTACCTGTATTAACTGTAAGGCAATATAAATATTCACATTCTTGTATTGGCCGCTAGGCAGGGTTTTTTTTGTTTGTTTGTTTGTTTTGTTTTGTTTTTTCATCTTCCAAAGTGGAAATAATAACCCACATTATTTTGTTTGCTTCAAGGATAAACAAAAGTAATTCCAAGAAAAAAATTTGCTTTATGCTCTCACATGCCTTTGTTCTTTACCAAAATACACTACAAATTGTAGACTATAACAACTTCCAGCTTACAGCATTTAGAAAGCATTGTTAGATGCCAGATTTCACTGGATCTTCCTTAGAGCAACCACCTCCCAGTTGTTTTTGTTTTCTCTAACACTGGAGCTAATGTGGATGCCACTATGGTCTCTGTATGGACACATTATCCAAGGCCAAACTGGGTCTACATATTCATAAATATCCACTGAATTTAGGAGAGGAGGATAATTATTCCCTAAAATGGAAGAAGGTTTTATGTTTCTACTTTATTTGGAGGCTACAAACAGGAGAAATCAATTGTTACCTACTGTTTCTGTAATTATTTTTCAATAAATTATTTTCAATGAAATCTGACAAGGCCAGGTGAGGTGGAACACACCTTTAATCCCACACTGTGGAGGCACAAATAGAAGGATCACTGTTAGTTTGAGGCCAGCCTGGGACTACAGAGTGACTTCCAGGTCAGCCTGGGCTACAGTGAGACCCTGCCTTGAAAACAAACAAAAACAAATAAACAAACAACAAAAAAACTGATGAAAATTAAATCTTGTCATTGAACTTCTTTCTGCATATTCTCTTCAGTTTTTTGTAGGTATTTAATGAAAGCCATAAAATAAATGCAAAAGAGAAATATAATCATAAAACTGACTTTGTTTTATATATGCTAATTCATTTAATATTTCATTGATGAGCCATGATGTACTCCAGTGATAGTGATTGCCTTGTATGCTTGACAACCTGAATAGTAATAATAAAAGAGCATTAATAATAGTAATTAATACTAGAATGAGAATTTATTCTCAGTTAACTAACCTGCAGTTACTTAATATAAAGCCATAGCAATTGTCTTTCACAGACATAGGAAACTCTTTTCAATGTGGCATCACTATTCTGGGTGTAGACTGCATAGGCATAATAAATGGACATGGTCCCTCACCTCAATTAACAAGGTAAAATCAGACAATATAAAAATATATAGGGGCGGAGCATGATGGCGGATGAGTAGCAGCCTCACCAGGACTCTCTCCAGAAAGGTTTGATTTTCCAGCTGAGATCCAAACTCCGAACCCCAGCGGGCCCTGAACCCAAGCCCACCCTCTCCCCAGATCCTGCACCAGCCCAGACAGGGTTCCCCAGTGGCTTTCTGCTGTTCCGCAGAGGAACAGAGAGCCACCCCTCCCCAACCACAAGCTCCCCCCATAGCCATTGTCTCCTCACAGGCACTTCCCGAGCCCTTGCCAGCTGAGCACCTCTCCTTCACGTGGCCCCCTCCCTACAGTGCCCGATCCTTGGGCACACTTCTCTCCGCGACACCCCCCCACACACACACACAGGCAGATGTGCTTCTAGGGCAAATTGACCTAGCTCGGTTCCAGAAGCTCACTCTGGACCGCAGCTGAGGGCAGGCCAGGCCTCTGGCAGATACATGGGAACCGCTGCTGGGAGGGCAGAGGCCAGTTCAGGCAGGGACCACGCACCACTGCCAGGAGGGCACAGGTGATTTCGTGGGCACCAGGGACCATGTGTCACTGAAGGGAGGACACAAGTTGGTCCAGGAATTTGAGAACACAGATTACATGAGCAATAGGAAGCTCTCACCAGGCTCTTGAATCTGGGAGGCTGGGGCTGGGTTGGCACGTGAAATCAGAACTGGTCCACCAAGTACTGGCCCAAGGAGAGTCTAGAGCCTTGAGTCTCTACCCCTAGTGGGGGAGATAGCATTCCAGATCTGCTTTCTGCAGTCAGGTGGGAAAACACTGAATGCCATCTATCAGCATCGAGAGACCCTTCAAGGTCTGGAATGGTATCCAGCCCACAGGTGGTAATTAGTGTAGTGCTGGAAGGCACTGAACAAGCTGCCAGGGGAAGCTGATCAATGATAGCTGGAGTAAACAAAGACCAGTGGCATGAAACACAGTCTGCACCATGAATAGGCTGACCATACCTCCTACTGGGAGAGTACAGCAAACTAAGAAAGGAGCGCTCGTGCAATGGAGGAGCCTGGGCCTGGGGGAGACAATCAACAGCTTTTAAATTTGGCAAAATATTCCACTTAGGGAGGGGGAGCCCGTGTTTGGAACTGGGGATTCAGGGCGATAGGCACCAGATCCCGTAATCTTGGGTTCACAAGAAAAGATGTACTATGCGAGCGATTGTCAGGGAGGCTATTAAAAATAGAAACTTGGTAATCCAGAATTGTGTATATTTGTTAACCTAGACTGATCTCACTCTCCAATGGAGAATGTGTTTGTATTTTTCAGGATGCAGCGAGAGAGCTGTGGCCCATCTAATCCTACCATCCGACCATAGGCAGATAGCTGAGATCCTGGCAAGAGATAAGCCACCACAGCCATATTGTGGAGGATCCATATTGAATCCCACCGAGTATGACGGGACGAATAAGGGACCCACAGCCACAGCCATTCAATCAACACAGGATAAGCCAGGGTGACAGAAACTAACAGTTTTCGACACAAAGACCCCTAAGATCACAACATTAAAGCAGCCTTAATACTCACCCACCACAACTCAGGGAACTGAGTGGAAGAGGGGGTGGAAAGATTGTGAGAGCCATGGTGGGGGAGACTATCCAGAGGCATGGCACCCCTCAGTAACAACACACTTGGGCCAGGAGAACTGGGCTAAGTACTAGGCTATCCATGGTCCCCTGCCACAAGGACTGATCCAGACGACGGAGGAGGATATCCAGCTGATTGGGGATGGGGAGGGGGGGCATTGGGGAATTGGGGATAACAACACATTGTTTACCCACTAAATAATGTAACTCATTATGGACAATAAATATATATAAAGGAAGCAAAACTAATGAATATAATATGATTTTTTGTTGTTGTTAAGAGGCTGAGAGTCAGATGTTAGACAGCATGGTCAAGGAAATGACTCTAAGGGACATTCAGATAATGTATGAGAAGTCACATGACACTTTAAGCTACAGGAGAAGGATGGCTTATTGTTTTAATTTTTTAAATATTCTACAAGTTTCTATATACACAGTGGATTGTAATATGACCAATATAAATGGGAACACCAGTGTTGCTAAGAAAACAGGAGACTGATTTTCAACTTCTGTCAGTCCTGCTCCAGTGTGTTAGCAATTCTGTCATTGAGCTAAACAAAAAATGAAAATGATCTTACAGGTCATAGTTTTTCACATTTTTATTTATGGGTTTTTTTTTTTTGGTGCGTCTAGTGTAGTGGGGAATGCATGCACGCGTGTGAGTAGATGTGTTGGTGCTGTGTGCACACACATAAGGAGGCTAGAAGAAGCATCAGGTCTCCTCTTATGGAGCTCTTCCAACTTATTTCCTTGAGACAGAGCTTCACACTGAACCTGGACCTCTCCATTTGCCACTTGATTGGCTGACCAAGAAGCCAGAGAAATTCTCCTGTTTCCACCCATCACCCCAGTGCTGGGATTACAGGCATGTGCCACCACTCCCTGTATTTATGTATCCTCTTCTTTGCTACACACATATTCTCCATGACCCTTTACCAGAAAAAGAGTGACAAGTTCTACAATGTGACATTGTGTCATTGGGGTTTTGTGTGAGACATGAGCACTACCAAACAGAAAGGTAATTAAAAGAAGGAAGGAAGGAATGACATGAGAACAGAAGAATGCAAGGAAGGAAGGGTAAAAAGAAAAGTGAGGGCTTGGAGAGATGGCTCAGCAGTTAAGACACATGCCTGCAAAGTCTAAGAATCTGAGTTTGATTCCCCAGTACCCACGTAAAGCCAGATGCACAAGGTGGTGCATACATCTGGAGTTCGTTTGCAGTCTCTAGAGGCCTTAGCATTCCCAGTCTCTCTCTTTCTCTCTCTCTCTCTCTCTCTTTCTCATAAATAAATAAAATATTTTTAAAAAGAAAAGTAAAAGGAAGGCAAGTGTGTGTTACCAGGAATATCATTGTGATGGTTATCAGTTGTCAATTGTGATGGCTAACAGTTGTCAATATGATAAGATTTAGAATCATGGAAACAAATCATTGGCTTGTCTGTTAAGGATTTTGTAGATTATGTTAATTGCAGTGGGAAGACCAATCCTACAATGTGGTCACTGCCATTCCATGGGCAGAAGTCCTGAACTGAAGGAAAACAAGAAAGTAAATTGAACATTCATCATTCCCTGCTTCCTGACTATGGATGCAATATGACCAGTTGCATCAAGCTTCTGCCATCATGACTTCGCTGTCATGATGGACTGTGTTTGATAAATATTTTTCAAAATGGGAATACTTATTTCCATCACCCTCATGATTTTGGAGCATTTATGTATAAGGAGTGGATAGTTAAGGTGGTAACAACCAACTTGTGACCATGAGTTGAAGCCTAAGGATGTTTTGGGGTGATTGAATCCTACAACCATCAAATGGTTTAGTTAATCAACTATAGTTGTGACTCTGACATTACAAAGAGTTTCAAAATCAAATGTTCCTTGCCTACATGTCTTTAGATTTATATTCTGTCACTTTTGCTAAAATCATCCTGATTGATATAATCTCTGCAATCACTCTGAAAGTTAACTAGATCTATCTAACACATATTTCTCACTTAAAGAAGGTTTAAGTCCTAGTTGGGTTTGTGCTGCTTTTCTTATGCACTGTTTACTGGTATAGCCCCTCCCTATCATGTTGTAAATAATTTGGAGCCAGGGATTGGATTTTTTATTTGATTCCCTCCTCACCCTTAAACAAACACCTGCTGAAGTTCCTTGAGAGCCAAATGAACTTGATTAATGCTTATTGAATTTTATATTGAATAGCTTTGGGTAATTGCATCTTTCCTCCCTTGTCTCTTGTAGCTATGGCTCCATAGAATCTAACATGATTAAACTGAGATGGAAAAATACATATTACATTAAGTATTAATTTTCTGACTCTCTACTAATGTTCAGCCAAAAAAAGGCAATATAGAATGAGCAGTGTCAAAATCAATGTGAATAGATGTATTGCTCTAATTGAAAGACATTCTGGCTAAGAATTATGCTTGACTGGAATTAAAAATGGTCTCATAAAAATAGGAAAAGAAAAATAAAACTTATTTTGAATATACATTATTGATAAACTTTTTTTTTTACTACTACTCATTAAGATATTTGCGGGGAAGGGTTTTCTGTCTCCTGAGTCTTTCCACAGTGTTAAAGTATTGTGACTACATTCTCTGCCAACTCCTCAAAGAGGCTTTTTGTATTTGCTTCCACTCAGCTCTTTCTCATAGACTTCAAAGTGAACCCAAGAGCACTTTCCAGAGGGAGCTGTCTTCTCCCAACTCCAAAGTGAAAAATACAGTAATACATACTATAATATCATTTGATTATAACAATTTTCAATCTTTTTGAAGATCTGAATCATGCAGAATTGAACTCCTAATTCTATAGCTTTCTTATAGCATTATTCATCTTCTTTCATTTCCTCCAGGTTCCATTGCCTCTCCCGCCATCTTTCACATGTCTCAGGACATTATTCTCAGGTTTAATCAGGTGATGAACATTGATAAAGTACGGCTTTGGTCTAGTGTGTGACGTCTTTTGTATTCCTAGATAGAATCAGAAATGCAGAACTCATAAGTAATTGGGTCTCACTCCCTCTAATGTATTTCCTTTCATTGTTCATGAAATTCTTTCTGTACAGTACATTTCCTGACCTACTTTTAGTCTTCATCCCTGAAGAATTCTTTCATGATCATGTAAAATTTGGCGATTACAAATAAAAATGTATAGCCTTCCTTTATATTTCATCACCATTTTAAGTGTTGTTGTCCTGTTATTATGTAGACTATAATTGCTTTTCATCTCATGCACTTACCTGAAGTATTAGTAGATTATAGTGAATAACTCATTGAAAAAACATGTATTAACACCCTTATATATGTATGAAAGTTATATGAAATCTAAAACCTAATGTAAATTATTCCATGCTCACTGTTTCTAGTCCAAGAGAGAAATTACCAGGCAGACAAATCAGGTCAATTTAATTTCCAGGCTTTCAGTAGATATATGATGAATGTTTAAGAAAGGAATTGAAGTGAGAAAGTCATATACCTGAATATACACAATTGTTCACAGACAGAGTCTCGTATGTTATTAATACCCACCCCTTAACATTCTTATCTGGTACTGTGTTTTGTGTATAAGCCAATGCATTCTACAGATTCCACCACCTGCTCCTCGGAATGTATTTGTACATTCCTCTTAGATGTCTAATATGTCTTAAAATTTTAGCATTCAGTACCAAATTTGCTAAAGTCCCCCCACTCCATGAAAAGCTGTAACTTACACGTTCTTCCCTATGTCAGTAAAATACAATTTCATCCTCTAGTTGATCAGGGCAAACATTGATTTCATTCTGTTTCACATCCCGTTTCACATCCTTCAGTAAATACTGCTCTAAGTATATCCAGCGCCAGTCATCTGTTTTCACTACCACCAAGGCTGTCAAGGTGGGCCGAGCTTCACAGCCATTGGCCTATTGAAATGGATTTGTAAGTATCAGACTGCTCTTCCTGCTTCCACCACTTCCGTGCATTATACTCCTGTGAAATCAGTCAAAATGATCCATTAATATAGACATTGAATCCTGCTGTTTCCTCTGTCCAACAACCTTCCATGTTTCCCATTTCATGAATAGGAACCCCACATCCCTTATACTTGGTTAGAAGGACCTTCTTTAAATCTGCTCTTCCGTTTCCTCGTTTCCTCTCTCTGACCTCTTCTACTCCCGCCCCTTAATTTATTCAAGTCACACCTATCTTCTTGAAGTTCCTTTAGAGCTGTGAGCACCCTCCCACCTCAGGGTCTTTGTAGTTGTTGGCATCTACTCACTGTGTTCTATTTTAGATACAAATTACCTTGGCTCAGGTATCATCAAAGTGGTCTCCCTGCACAATGAGGTTAAAATCAGCACCTTCTTTGTATAACTATCACATTATCTCTAATCTTGCTCTGTCTTACTGTATGTTCTTTTCTTATCTTCTAGAATAACTACTTCCTTACTGGCTCTGTTAGTTCACTTGTGTTGCTGTAACAGAATTCCTGAGATAGGATAATTTATAATGAACAGAGACTTATTCCATACAGTCCAAATGCTGGGCAATCCAAGGTCTAATGAAAAGATGTGAGAGGAAGTGGAGTTCAGCATACTTTATGGTTATCTCATCATGGAAGTATAAGGGGAAGAGCATGCCCCAGGGAAGAAGTGCCAAACTCATTCATTCATTCACATATCAAACCCATTCTAATGTTAATGAAACCACTCACAAAATAATGATAAGAATTTATCCATGAATCAGAACTCTCAAGAACTGAGCTCTTCTTAAAGGTTCTACTTCTCAGCATGGGTGGATTAGGGACTGTTTCTAACATGTCACCATAGGGAACACATTCAGATTGAATGGGGCAATTTCTTCACCTCTCCATTGTAAACTCCAAAGCAATAACTTTTGTCTGTTATTTGCTTGTTTTTTCTTATAATCCTAATTTTGCATTACCTGGAAGTTTCATTGTAATATAGAATAAATATTTTGAATGCATGAAGGAGTGGAAATGCAATATCTGGGATATTATCTTTTAACTTAGTTAGGATGGAAAAGATTTGAAGGAGCAGAGGGAATTCCAGGAGCTGTGTGATCATTATCAGAAATGCTGTCTGTGGCAGACTCATATCAAATCTTTGAATTACCAGGGACTAGGCTTTGTGGCTTCAGGCAGACTTTTCCTTTCTCTGAAACTTTTCTTCCTCAGATGTAAGTAGAGTTCATAAGAGCAAGGTTTGCTTAGGAAGTTCTCATATTACCCAGAGAGCAGTTGTAATGAAGCCAGCTATGTAGTATGATATAGCAAGTGATGTCTATCATTGTTAAGTAACATTTTTAAATTACCTACTAAAGTTTTGGTAGCTACTGAGTTAGTCAATGGCTATTAAAGCTTTTGAGATGTAGACATAGCTGCTAAAGATTGATTTTGATATAAAATTCTTAAGGATAAATAACCCAATATTTAAAATCAAAGTCACAAAGGTTTTTTGGTGTTATTGTTGCTCCTTGGGGATAAATGGAAGCTTTTCTTTGTGGTCCAAGTATGACTTAAATTGGATTATATTAATTGTACATAGGATGGGTTCATAATGAAAATTTCTTCCAAGTATATCATGTACTTTGACTATATTCATCCATTTCCACTCATCCTCCCTTTTATAGACTTAGCTAATGACTTCAGAGTTCATATTATAAAGTTCTCCAACTCGACATGCATCAGAATTTCCTGGATGGCTGGTGGAAACACAAATTACTGATCCCTGCTTATAGTTTCTGATTTTGGAAATGAGAAATAAATCTTTAGAGTGTGTATAAAATGTTCCATATATACCTATCTGGAGCTCTGTAACAACTCACATCAGAACCTACTAACTTAAGGAAACAACAGTTTATTATCTCACAGTATCTGTGTAAAAAATCCAAGAGAGCTAGAAGTCAGGGTTCAGCTTGGGCTGTAGTCTCATTGAAGGCTGAGTAGATGGAGACCTACTCTGAGGATAGGGTGCCTGATGGTGCAGTTTCTCTTCAGCAGTGGGCCTTTGCTCCTTGCTTCTGGATAGTTAAAGATGTCTCTAAAGGCCTCACCGGATAGCCTTCCCATGGATCAGCCCACAGTGTGGCAGCTGGCCCCCTTCAGGGAGTGTGAACAAGCAATAGAAGATGAGGTGGGTTCCCAAGGAAAAAGCCACAGATGTTTGTCACCAACTTTTACCAATGACATCACAATATACCTGTTCCATTCTGTCTGTCTGGAGTCCCTAATTGTAATCCACATACAAAGGATATGAAGGGGATTAGATGTGGGTATGCATACTGGAAGGCATAGATCACCATTTATGGCCAAGATGTTGGTAAGAGGCTGTTTTGTTGGCAAGAAACCTAGAGAAATAGATGCATCTAGCATATAAAGTTATTGAAAATGAGGGTGATTCTAGTTTGGAAGCTGTTTTAGTAATCTAAGGGGTATTATTTATGTTTAGACAATATTTGTTTGTATTTATAAACTTGATACTTGAGGAGATAACATCTTAAGAATTAACCTCAAAAAATTTTATTAGTCTCATCTAAAGAATGAGATATTTGAAAATAAAGTTATGGATAACCTGTGTGGAGCTAAAATTCCACTAAGGGTTTTGTACACTCATGCCCCTTTATCTTTCATTAAGCACATATTTAAATAGGAAAGGCCTGTAGCCTGGAGTATCAGGAAAGATATTTTAGGCTTGGCACTAACTACATTCTGAGCTGTAGGCAATTGATGGCTATAAATATGGAAGCTCAAACATTCAAACACCTCTCTCCTCTCTCTGTCTCTCCTTCTTCCTTCCTTCCCTTCCTCTCCCTATGCCTGAAATCTTAGATCAGTCAGTAAATTAATAATAAGATCAAGGAAGGACATAAGAACTGTTAAATTTACCAAAATTAACATAAAAGGTAAAGCACATTTTGTAAAGTAAGGGAAAGATGATTTTAATTTAAAACTAGAAGGCAAGTGTCAAAGTTCATTCCAGCATAAGCGACTGAGGTAGAAGGAGTACCATGAGTTGGAGATTAGCTTGGGCTACTATATTAATCTCCTTATCATTTTTGGAACAAAACACTTGACAAAAGTCAGTTTAAGGAAGGAAAAGTCTATTTAAGCTTACCTTGCCATGTTGCTGTCCATCAAGGTAGGAAAGGCATGGCAACTGAAGTTTAAGGCAGCTGGTCACATCCGGTCCACAATGCAGAGGCAGAGAGTGGTGAATGTTTGTGTTCAGCCCACTCTCTCCTTTGATACTGTCCAGGACTCTACTCCATGGAATGGGGCCCATACAGTGAAGGTGGGTCTTCCCATCTCAAATAACCTAAACAAAACAATGACCAGTGGCTTGTACAGAGGCTAACCTAGTAGAGATAATCCATCACAGGTGATTCTAGGTCCCACCAAGTTGGCAATGAACATGAGCCATCCTAGCTACATAGTGAGTTCCAGTCCAGCCTGGCTTACAGAGTAAAATATTATCTCAAGAGTATGGGCACACAAGGTCCTCCAGCTGCTGCAAATCAACTTCAGATACATGTGCCACTTTGTGCATCAGGCTTTACGCAGGGGCTGGGGAATTGATCCCAGGTCCTTAGGCTTTGCAGGCAAGTGCCTTAATGGCTGAGCCATCTCTCTAGTCTTGTGCACCGCTTTTATTGGGAAAAAAAAGAAATCCAATTTTCTACAGTGCTAAATTTAAAATAATTACTCAGCCAATATTTCACATGGAATTATCATATGGAATTCTATGCTAAAGTTCATGGATCATTTGAAAAAATGGATTGCCTTTTTTAAATTATTCACATTATATTTAGAGTAATCTTCAGGTATCGCCTTAATTGAACTGTTTCCAGTTTCAACCATGATTTCCCCATAACTTCTGGGGCATTATGGTTATGTATCTAATGAGATATCTCTCAGGTCTGAGTTTGCTTCTCTCAGGTCTGAGCTCTGTGGCTCTCTTAAAGGCCAATCTACCTTCTGGTGAGGCAGGTTTTGTCCCACACTGCTTTGTACACTCAGCATTTTCCATAGGGTAGAAAGGGTTCACTCTTCATCTGTTGTTGTAGCTCTTTTGGTGACTTTTCTGTGTATGTGTTTGCATCCCTAAGCTGAGGACTGTCTGTGAGAAAGATCTGGATGTCCATTATCTCTCCCCACCCACCACCACCCCCTCAGAACCTAGCAGAGTCCAGGGAACCTGGAAGCCCTGAGTAATGAATGAATGAATGAATGAATAGTAAGAGGTTGCAAGGGAGAGGCTAGACAAATCAACCAAACATGAGCATTGTTTTTTGCTAAGAGAAAGAAAAGCTCTCCAAAGGGAGTGGTTTGATGAGTTAAAACATACAGAATCAGAGGCCAGCAAATATCCTCTTATCACCACACTGAAATGAGATGACACAGAACCTGAAGACATGAGGTTATTTCTTTGTAACTTGCAAACTTTCTTTTAGCAAAAGATTCTACTTTAAACAGGACCTTGAGTAGATGTCTTTTCTCTAAAGGAAACTAAGTATTCAGAAGCCACAAAAGGCAAGGAGAAATTATGAGATATATTTCAATAGCTATGAATTAATTAAATACTTCCTCTGGTAGGTGAATAGAAAGATTTTAAAAAGAGTCCCTGAACCCTGAAAACACTGATTTAAGGAAAAGGTGTCCACTTACTTTGTTGTTAACTAAATTTATAATTTTCCATTATCTTTTTTTTCTGTTAGTTTCACAGCTCTGTAAGAGCTAGGATTTTCTATTTCTGGCTGATATCACAGAGCCTAGCAAATGGAAAGAACTCCACAGATTCTTAGAGAAAAAAATGAGTCATTCTACTACCCAGTGGATCAAGGTCCTCCTCTCCTCTCTGTATAGACTGCCTTCTCCCTCGGCGCCTTTTCTTCCTCAACTCATGGTAGTCAGTTTACTCCTCACTCAGCCAGATTGCATTCACTTTTTCACTACCGGGACTTTCTAGCAAATGTGACTGTGTTTGAAATCCTTAATGTTATCTTCAATAACACAAAAATGTGAGTTTGAGGCAGACATACTTTTGAAAACCATGGTACACTTCCCCATTGACAGTGCATCTACAACACCAGATTTGGCATCAAATTTCTAGATGTCACTGGGCTCTCTGAAGCCCAATTTCTAAGCATATAGAGGTGTAGGAACCTTATGTTGAGAATCATAGGAAAAAAATCTAATTATTTAATGTAAAAATGATTTACTTCTTTGTCCACTTGTAGTTCTCTTCCCTTCGCACCCACACCCTTATTCTCCTTTCACATATGAGCAGTGTTAACTGCTCAGTGCTCTTTTCCAGATACCCCATGTTCCTGTGGACTGTATGTAACTTTCTCATCTTGCAATCCAAAGTCCTTGGTGACTGGGACTCAATCACCCTTCAAAATGAAACTCACATTCTGTCTCTTCAGGAAGCTTTCTGCAACAGATGTAATGAAAGTTAGCCTCAAACCCTTGGATTGTTTATGGATCTCCCATATACTCTTAGGGTCACCTTTGTATAATATTATATAATTACCTTTATTTGCTCTTGTCTGCTAAACTCCTATAAGTTTATCTATAGCTCATATTTATTGTGTTTTTATTTAATAAGTATGAAGTGACTAAAATATTACCAACATTCTATGAGATAGATATTATTATACTTATTTTACAGCGTAAGACACTGAGGCACAAGAAGGTCAGTGTTTATTCTCAAGGCTGGGAAGAAGGCTCAACAGGTAAAAGAACCTGATATGCAAGCAAAAGGAACTGAGTTTGATCTCTGGAACCCACACAGTGTCAGGTGCAATGGTGAGCACCGATAATCTCAGCCCTCCTATGGGAAGAGGGTAAGAAGAGATAGGCAAATTCCCCCAGAAGCTCACAGAGAGGTAGCCTGGCATACAGATCAGTAAACACCAAAGCATCCTTCCTTGAAAAAAGTGGAAGGTGAGGCTTGACCCTGAGGCTGTCCCGTGATCTCCACTCATGTGACAAGCACTTGCATGCTTGCACTTTCACAACTACACACACACATACACACACACACACACACAATCTCTCTCTCTCAAACTCGCACATCCTACACATTATAAACATTATAAACACACATTATAAACACATTATAAACACACTTGCATTATATACACATAAAATATAAATTTACAATTTTTTATTCCCAGTAGTTAAGAGCATTATCTGAAAATATACTGGTTAAAATGAGTTGATGTGCATAATTAGAGATAAAGGAAAATGATGAAGCAGTGCCTATGAGAATTCTTCTAAGCATAGGCTCCTCTTCCTGTGTGCATGGAATGTGTCACTTTACCATCACTAGTGTACACCACACTCTGGAAGTCAGGCATCACTCTGCACTGTAAACAAGGGAAGAAGGAGACCATTATGGTACTTTGAATGTAACTGTCCCCCGTAGCCTCAAATGTTCCTGTTGAACTTCCTAGTTAGTCCCCAGCTGGTGGAATGCTTGGGAGTTGGAGCACTGTTGGAGGAGGCATGTTGCAGGGGGTCCACTGGATATTAAGAGACAGCTTGTTCTTGCTCCACTCTCTACTGTGCATATATGATGAATTGAGCCAGCTTGTCTTACCATGAAGAAGCTTCCCCTTGAAAAGTAAGCTTTAAGCACTTTTTCTCCATAAGCTCTTTCTGATCTGGAGATTTGTCCCAGTAGTGGGAGGATAATTACTACAGCTATTTACTCAAATGATTCACACCATGAAACCTGACTATGCCAATGAAAAACAGAAAGGAGCCTGGGAACTCTTCTTAGAGCTGGCTGGTCTGTGAGAGAAGATGATGAAAGCAAGAGTTTAGGAATACTTGTAGCTTGAAGCATACACGATGGTAGTGATTACCTGAGTAACCTAGATATGGGGTTCCATGCGATGTTTCAATGTAGTCACTGCATATGATAAAACACCATTGATAAGATTATGTAGACTCATTCTGAGCTTATAAATTCAAATACTGCTGCTTCTAAGGTTCATCAGCTTTAAGAAGATTGATTAAATTTGAGTAACTTCCTAAGAAATCAGTTCATAAAAGCTACAATGATATATTATTAACTCATTATCCATTGACTAAGTGTGTTCACTCCATGTTGTCAGATCTATATAAAAAGTTATGTCATAATAGAGATTGTCAGAAGCATACAGAAACAACATTTTGGAAGTTAGAACTTAATTTTCCAACAAACATAGAGTGGTTTTATGTATGGTTCCCTTTTTTGGTTTATTTTTGAGATACGACCTCACTCTTCCCATGGCTTACTTGGAACTCACTCAAGCATCTCAAACTCATGGCAGTCCTCCTACCTCAGCTTCCCAAGTGCTAGGATTAAAGGTATATGACACCACAATTGATTCCTCCATTCACTTTAATGAGCACCAATGAACTCAACAGTGAATGAGAAGTAGTAAGGGGCATGCAGTCAGAAGACACAGGTGCTAGGTCTTCATCATTTCTTCCACTTGACTGGTTTTCCATCTGAAATATGGAAGCCGCCCAATTCCTACCTGTGCTCACAGTGACTGCAGGGTACTGTCTTTGGAACGCACAGTGGGTTCTCAGGAAGCACTTGCTCCCTGCCTTACTCCAGTTATCAATGCCCTAGCAGTTATTTCTTTAAAATCTATATTACGCGTAATTATTGTTCTTTTTCGTAATATGCAGTCTAAAAATATCCAATTGGATTCATCTTGTGTGTGTCCCCTCTCCTACTCCCCAAATTTCTCATTTTGAAAAACATAAAACCTACAAAGAAGTAGCAAGAGGAAGTGGAAGAGCCTTTCATCCTGAGCCATATGAGCAGGTTACTAATAAGAACCACCAGAACTCCAGCCATTTTAGTGGCTATTTTAAACAAATATGGACAGACACTTATTTATGTCTAACCAAAGCGGTCCATCCATAACACAGAGTTTGGGAGATTAACAGTGATATATTAATACTACCAAAGTCACAGAAATCATTCAAGTTTTTGACAAATTTTATTAGTCTTTCCTTTTTAAAAGAATTTAATCCAAGATACATCAGCCACTGTGTTTCTATTGTCTCCTATAATCAGAATCAGGCCCACAGTCTCTTCCTATTTTTAAGACCTGACAATTTTGTCAAATTAGCCTCCAAATGTCTGTGCATTCAGTTTATTCAATGTTTCCTTGTGATAAGATTCAATGTGTGATTCTTAGTCTGGAATACAACAGAGTGATTTTATGCTATTATTGTATCCCATTAGATGGATGATACTTTCAGTTTGTACCATTACTGTTGAGGTTAATTTTATTTTTTCTGTTATTTTTATAAAAATAAACTAATGCATATTGTCATAGTCAACCACATGCCACTGGAATGAACCTCCAAAACGGGCACAGTTGTGGGAGGAAGGGATTTATTGAAGATACAGAACCAGGGGAAGTTCCATAATAGCAAAAGAGGATGGACCCCCCCTTTTCACAGTCTAACCAGAGAGAGAAAAGCCATCACCAGTACCACACACACAACAGCAAACAGGTGGCACAGAGTGGAGGGGAGGGGGATGAGAGAAATATCTTTTCACTTTACATAACCTTAGGGTGGGGTCCTGCAACCCTTCTCCAGACTTCCTAATTCACTAGTCTCTGCAATTTTCTTCCTGCATTGCCCTTCCAAGAAGGAATATTTGTTGGTAACTCCTCTGAGCCTCCTTATATCCTGCCTCCTACTGAGAAGGCTGCCTTCCTGTAAACAATATCAGAGACCCACCCAAGATTACTAAACATGTCAATTTGAAAACAAAACTTAACCATTACAAGTCCACCCAATGTCTACTTGACATCAAACCATATCTCCTTACATCATACTTAATTTCCAAATGAAGACAGTAACAAGATCATAATTCTGTCTAACATGATATAACTATCCCATGTACAACTAGAAATGCATAATCTCCCCTGAACATAAGGCAAGCTCCCTTAATTGTGAGTTCTATAAAATCAAAAGTTATAAGCTTTTAACATATAATGGCACAGAGTGAACATTTCCAACTGCTATGAGGCATAACAAGGACAGACTGGACCAATGCAAACGCAACAACCATTTGGCAAACATCAAACTTCTGCAGTTCAAGTCCAATATCACAGCCAGTGACTGACAATCTTCTAATTTTCCAATTCTGCCACTCCAGCTTGGCTGAATAGCTGAGGAAACCTTCCAACCGGAGCCAGTAGTGCTCCATAGTAGCCCTTGTAAAGTTCTGGTATATCCAAAACTTCTTCATCTCCATTACAAACCACAGTCCAACTTCCAAGAGCTTCACTTGCCAATCAGGGACTTCAACCCTTGTTCCATGTACTACCATATCTTGGCAGTGGCTCCTGAAACCATATGCACTTCATGGCTCATTCAACACATGATTTTTCATGCTTCCAAAAGCAATGCCAGGTATAGAGGACCAACCATGTTGCTAATTCAGAGATAAAATAAATCATGATCTTGAAGAGCAGGTTCCTTCCTGTCAGCTATCTCCTTCCAAAAGATTTTACACAGCCTATCATTCAGTCCTTCCTGGGTTGAAACACCTCAGGCATCCTTTGCACTGTTTCAGTGTAGAGCAGTTGGGCTATCTTGTTTAGGATTCCTAGTGTGTTCACAACAGCACCTTCAGTAACCTAAAGCCAGTCTCTGTTCCAGTTACACTTCTTGATTTTTTCCAACTTTAAATCTTCAATTCTCAGTTCCATATCATTAGCCAAGCATATCAGTCCATTATTTAAATTGAACCTTCATCAAACACTCTGGGCATGGACAGTAGAATATATCCACCCCCTTATTTCATTTAGAGTTCCAAAAAAGTTCTCTGCAGTCTCTCCTTCCCCTTAGAAAGATCACAAGCCAAGCCTCCAAATACAATTCTCTCTGAACTTAGCATTTCAAACTCTCACCAGAACACTTTATAAATCTCGGCTTACTGCTCAGGAAGATGTCTTCAGTTGCAAGTACCAAATTCCATGTCCATTCCTCCAGTATACAAGTTCGAGAAGACCAAAATACACACAGTCAGATTCATCTCAGCACTATCACCCCACTCCTGGTACCAAAACTGTCACAGTCAGCCACACGCTGCTGGGATGAACCTCCAAACCAGGCACAGTTATGGGAGGAGGGGATTTATTGAAGATCCAGATCCAAGGGAAATTCTATAATGGTAATAGAGGCTGGCCCTCCTTTCACAGTCCAAGCAGAGAGAAAAACCATCACCAACACCACACATACTGTAGCAAATGGTGGAGAGATTTATTTTCCTTCTATATAATAGTCTCAGGGCAGAGTCTTGCAACCCTTCCCCAGACTTGTTAACTCCCTGCATCTCTGGAATTTCCTTCCTTCCAGGAACTGTGACAAGTTAGGGTGACTGGGACTCAAAGGTAACCAGGAGTCAGGCAGGTTCCACTTATCTCTTACCCAACCCCTCCTCTTGGGTGAGAGGCATCTCTTAAGTTTTCCTAGAAAACTTAATTCTCAAAGATAAACCAATCAGCTGTCTCTCTGGCTTTCCTGGACTATATTCCCCTGTGAAAGGAAGGATTGTTCTCTGTTTCCCTCATGGCTGCCCAGGGGAGAGACATCCGCATCTCTAGGCCTAGGTAAGGCCCACTCACCACAGCCATCAGAGCTATGGTGAAAGGGCTTCAGGTTGTTCCCACGTGAGCCTTTTTTTTTCCCCACATGATGGGAGCCCTCTTATATCTTCCTATCCTTCTCGTGCTTGGCTGGCCAGCACAGATTTTATAGATATTTGGCTAAAACCTCCCCCATGTGCTTTCTCCTTACTAGTGGCTAGAGATCTCTGTAACTTCTCCTTTCTTTTTTAAATAAAGTCTTCCACTCTACTTTATCCTCTGGTGGTCTATAATTTCAATTCTTTAAGTTTAAAGAACAAGAATCTAGATATTCTTAAGTTTTTAAGGTACAATGGCATTAGCTGGGAACCCCAGCTTTCCTGGAACCCCAGCTTTCCTGTTATTGAAGGAATATTTGTTTTTAGTTCCCCTGAGCCTCCTTATATCCTGCCCCCTACTGAGAGGGCTGCTTTCCTATGAACAACATCAGAGACCCACCCAAGATTATTAAACAGGTCAAGTAGACAACAAAATTTGATAATCGCACACAAAAACATGAAAAGGCACAAATATATATTTCTTGTGCTTGATACACATACGTGTGTGTGCATGCATTTGTAAATACAGGTATGCATGTAATGTTTAAATGTGGACTTCATTTATGTCCAACTTATATATGTCAAACATGGTTTACAAATATATAATCACATATAAAATATAATATACAGTATTGGTTTTAAATCAGATTAAACAAATATGAAACTTTTATCATTTCTTTAAAGATATCTAAATTCCTTTCTTCTAGGTTTTTAACATACACACTGTATTTGTTTCTTTAAAATATATTTTTTATTGTACAATACCATACCAGAGCTTCTTCCTCCTGACAAACTGTAACTTAGGACTTAATAATAAATTACTTCATATCCCTCAACCTTTATCTCCCCAGTTTTTTGTAACTCCCCATTTAAATGAACTTCCATGAACTCTGCATGTTTATGTTCCACATATGAATAAGATCATGGGATGTTTACCTCTTGTGCCTGGCTTATTTCTATTAATATAATGATCTCCAGTTCTCTGCATGTGTATCAAATAACACAGCCATATTTTTGGCATGGTTCTATGCTACTTATTGTAAATGAATCCCATGTTTTCCTTATTTATTAGTGGGTATCAGTAAGACATACTCCACCAGGATGAATCTTCAAACCAGGCACAGTTTATGGGAGGAAAGGATTTATTGAAGATACAGATTCAGGGGAAGTTCCATAGCATCAAAAAAGACTGGGCCCCTTTCACAGTTCCAGACACAGAGAGAAAACTATCAGCAACAGTATAAACACACAAGCCAAAGTGGGGGAAGGAAATTAATAAATGGAAGGAAATTACTCCCCCCACACACTTATAAGGAAATTACTCCCCCTACTTATAAATAGCCTTAGGGCAGGATCTTGCAACCCCTTCCCAGAGTTAATGGCTTCCTGAGTCTCTGGAATTTCCTCCCTGCCCTGCCCTCACAGGAAGGGATGTTCATTTCTAGTTCCCTTACATCCTGTCACCTGCTGAGAGGCCGCTTTTCTGTAAACATTCTCAGAGACCCACCCAAGATAACTAAAATGATCAATTTGACAACAAAACCTAACCATCACAGTGGGTATATGTATAAGTGTTTTAACAGTGCTCATTTTTACTTGGTGTGGTAGTTTGATTGCATGTCCCCCAATAAATTCAAAAGTATAAAATTTTTTTTCCAGCTTCCTGGCTGGAGGAGGTGTCACCTTGGCCTGGCCTTCAGCCCTAAGTTATTTCTGAGGTGAATATGAAATTCCAGTGATACATATGCAAAGATAAATCAGAGCTCAAATCTGGAGCTCATGCTGTTTGGTAGTGATATTGTGCTTTCTTGAATTGCTGACTGGAGGAGCTGGATGGGTTTTTCTCCTTGCTTGGATAGGTGAAAGGGGGCCAGCCTTTTTGACCATTCTGTAACTTCCCCTGGATCTGTTACTTTAATAAATACATTCCTCCCAAAACTATGCCTCGTGTGGAGATTCATCCCAACAGTGTGTGCCTGACTACAGCACTAGGTTAAGCTGCTATCTCATGTTTTGAGTTGCATTTCCCTATGAACAGTGATGTTGGACATTTTCAAGTAGCTGTTGGGTATTTGTATGTCTCTTTCAATAAATGTCTAGGTTTATTGGCCATGTTTAAATTGCAAGATTTAGTGTTTAACTACTGTTTATTTTTTTTTAATTTTATGGGTTTTGAGCATAAGCCATTATCAGATGCATCGAATCTTGATTTAGTGAAATTCCCTTCCATTAAGAAAGCTTTTTATTTCTATTCTGTTCTGTTGTATTTTTACTTAGATTTACCCCTCAAAGAAAAGCAAACCTCACTTCTCTCACTCCAAGTTCTTGGGCATCCTCATTGTACATTTAGTACAATATTTGTAGAGACCAACTTGAGAAGCACTCTTTGTGTTTTCAAAGTTATCATTGTGCCTGGAGAGAAACAGAGAGCAGACGAAGAGCCAAATCAGGAGGATTCTGTAGCCCATGAGAAACCAGAAGTTTATATATGTTAGAAAGTGATTGATGATTATAGAACACAATTTTTATTTATTTTCAAACAGAGACCAAGAGAAGAGAGAGATGGAAGAGATAAATGGCAAGGACCTCTATCCACTGCAAAGGAACTCCAAGCACATGCTCCACTTTGTGGATCTGGCTTTACTTGGGTATAGAGGAATCAAGCCTGGGTCATTAAGCTTTTCAAGAAAGCGGCTTAACTATTGAGCAATCTCTTATAGTTTGTATTTTTAGAGGATGAAAATTTCAGAAAGACTACTTGGACTTATAAAAGATAGCCTATCTTTCTCTAATTCAGATCCTTTTTATATTTCATGTCTCTATTGCTTTAGTTTATATGTAATTTAATCAGTTTGAAATCTTATGTTTCTTCACCAGGCACCTCCATTTAGAAGTTTGAGTTTTGCTGGTTTTCTTTTCTTCCCTTAAATCAATTCTCAATAATATGTTCCTGAATTGAAAAACAATAATACTTCCTCACATTCATTTGGTAGTATAAGAATAGAAGAAACATGTACCACATATGTGAAGAAAGCCCATAAAAAATATATAACCCTGCAGTTGCCTTCTAGCACGAACCATGTGGCACCACAGGAATAGCTGGCCAGGCTAGGCATGGTTGTGCACACTTGTAATCTCAGCACTCAGTGGTCAGAGGTAGGAGGATCATTGTGAGTTTGAGGCTAGTCTGAGACTACATAATGAATTCCAGATCAGCCTGGATAGAGTGAGACACTACCTTGAACAGCACCCTTCCAAAAAAATGGAAAAGAAATAGCTGGCCAGCTTTTGTGGATTAGGCAAAGAATTTAAACTGAACTCTCTGAGGTCTTAGTTGGAGATTTTTGGAGCAGAGAAGTGCACTGTGATAGTTACTCATCTCAGGCAACCAAATGGTTTTCACACAACCAAGGGATATTTCCCATTTACCTGAGACAGAGCTAGAGAAAGAGCTGGATTTGAAGAAGCTCTGAAGTTCAGTGTGAAGGACTGTGCACAAGTCACTCATACTAGGAAATTATGAGTCCCTGGGACTTGGATGGATAATTGAGGCTCATGAAGTAGAAGTTTTATAGTGGAACATTAGGGAAACTTAAAAATCAACTGTATTGAATAACATGGCCAAACTTCTCACCTGCTTCATGGTTTAGAATTCAAGTGAGCAGCCATAAAAAATGTTGTTTAATCAATAAAAAGTTACAGCATGTCATGAAGTTGACAAAAGCAGGGAAAATGATTTCAATTTCGGGAGTTAAAGAGCAGTTTCATGCTATTACGGCTGTAGTTGCCTGATAATTCAATGTGGAATTAAAAGCAGAATTGTACAATGGGGAAACAAATCTATAAAGAAGTAACAAGTAAAGATAATTGATGAATTAATGTAAATTCATAATAATTTTCCACATATTTGCCATCTCAGAAGTCTTCCCACAAGAATGATGAAGATCTAAAGGTTACTTTAAAAGGGAAATATCTGGGGATGGTGGCATATGTCTAGAATCCCAGCACTTAGAAACAAAGTCAGGAGTATAGCAAGCTTAAGGCTTGCTGCAAGGCCTCTACATTGAGTTGAACGCTTTCAAAAAGATCTAAGAACAAAAAAAAAAGGAAAATGTTTTGTGACAAAGTCATGCTTCATAAAACAAATCCTCATTAAAAACCCCACATAATTCAAGCAACATCTATTCCCAACAGCTTGTCAAAGCTTATCTATCAGCCACTATCTTACTGATTATGGCTCATATGCCATAGTTAATTTAAATTTTTATTTCAATGCAAATCAATTGCAAACTGAAAGTTTAAATATAGCAATATCTTTTTCCATGAAGTTTCTGTAAGTAATGTAGGACCATCACCTGTATCATACTAAACCATAGGCAGGATGTTGTTTTTTACCTATCTTAAATTTTGATGGTGTGGGAGATGGCTCAGCAGTTAAAGATGCTTGCTTGTAAAGCCTGCTGTCCTGGGCTCAACTTCCCAGTGCCAGATACACAAAGTAGGTAAGAGGCCCTGATAGTGTGCCAGTTCTCTCTCTCTCTCTCTCTCTCTCTCTCTCTCTCTCTCTCTCTCTCTCTGTCTGTCTCTATCTCTCTCTCTCCCCTTTTTCTCTTTCTCTCTGGCTCTTGGTCTCTCCTCACAAATAATTTTAAAATTTGAAGTAAAAATATCAGTATTTAGTTTCAGTCTTAGTTAAGAATTGACACATAGTTAAATTATAAAAGTACTTAAAATTAAATAGGTCACATTATATTTTTAAATTTCATGCTACTTAATTTGGTTTTTACTGTTGTTTAATATGTACCAAGATAACTATATGTTTTGAAGAGATTCTGTCTCATTTTTAGTAATATTTTCCAAAGGTTGAAAGCTTAAGCATGTCAAAAAATAGTTTCACTATTGCTATCCCACCAAAAAGACAAATATACCTTTAAAAGGTTTGAATGATGATGAGAGGAAACCAGAACAGATGGGTGGAGGTGTTGGAAAGCAAGTGCCTCCTTATTATAAATCCATACTGTAGAATTTCACCTCTAACTACTACACATATAGCTTATTTTTATATATTTTTATTTATTTACTTATAAGTTGTAAGAGAGATTGGATAGGCATACCTAGGCCTCCTGACAGACACATGGGCCACTTTGTACATTGTGCTGGAGGCTGGGCAAAGCCCCTACTAGGGAGAAGCTTACTTGGCAAAGTCCTGTGAGGTCATAGTGGGCCAGCCCTACTTCTGCCTAAAGGGTTTCTTTCTCCTAATCTCTCACAATTAGGCTTTGCAAGGAAGCACCTTTAACTGCTATATCATCTCTTCAGCCCAGATATAGCCTATGTTGAACTGGCTAAAACATAGGCTCAAAGCAGTTCACACTAAAATTTATTTACACATTCTCATTTCCTTTGTTTAAAACTTTTACTTATTTATATTTATATATCAATGCTGTAAACAATCTCAAAATACTTTAGAAATAAGCTAAGGTATAGATTTAATAAATCAAATACACTAGAAATCATGAGCCTCAAAAAGTACAGTTGAATCTCTTGAAGATAATAGTTTGGGCCATAAAGGTAAACATGACCTTCTAAGGAAATACTAAGAAAGGATAATATTCTGTAATTTTTGGGTTCCTACTTAATTCCTTGAAAGATTCAAGCTTTACAAATATAGAAGTTCATGAACTTTCTTGGAAAGGATGTCCTGCTAGATGATAGTTTACAGCTTGACCTTTCATTAGACTCTTACACAGCCTGTATTTATGCCTAATGGCCTTGAGGTAGTTGGCCAGTTAAGTGCAGGGAAACTTAGAACTGGCCAGGAATCCCTCTGTTGCACTCTAGGGCCCTAATAACTCTACATGGAAGTCAGCTCAGAAAGTCCATTCAGGCTTTAGGAAGCCCTGGTAGTTCTAACTTCCATTAATGGGGGTGGGGAGGAATTGACCCTAAGGAGAAGCTTTGGATGGATATCCTTACTCCTGCTCTTGAAGGACCCAAGAACACTGAAAGGCCATGAACATTTTACTAGTATTTTAGATTGAATTGCTTTGAGACACTCAGAAGTCATTTTCCAAATTTCTATAATAAGGCCAAGTAGGAGACTTTCCCCGTCGCACCATTTCAGTTCAAGTGAATGTTGAAAATAAAGCATTTGCTAAACAGATCCTAGATTTGCTCTCCGAATGATGTGGATCTTGACAGTGTACTTTTGGTATTTGTAGGAAATGTTCTCTTTCTTTATGCCACACAACTGCTATTTCATCACTTTCAATCCTCTGGGCCCTTGCTCTTTCTTGAGCACTCAGTCTAATTTCTCAGCTTTTCTGTTTGAATTCTGTCTGCACAGGCCTATCTGCCTCTTTGGTCTCCCATGACAGCACTACATATTCTCTTCTCCATGGATGTTTCTATCAGAGCCAAAGATTATTGAAAGATTCAAATATTTAGAAGTATAATCTTTGCCAAGAAAAGAAAGCATGACGTCTATAGAGGTGTTAAACATATAAACAACTCAGCAAGGTTATTCCCTGCTATATAAACTGTATAATAGTTAAAGTTTTGGGATGCTGGAGAGGTGCAAAGTAAGGCTTCCATTTGGAGAGAAATCATGAGAAGGCATTGGACAAAATCTTGAAAAGAATTGACAAGTCATTCAGACATAAAGTTAAAGTCCTTAGTGGTTCAATTTTAATTACAGGTATAGAGCGTCTGTAAGGGAGTAAGTACATTAGAAGGCAACCACTAACCATCCTGAGCAGACTGTCCAGTTGAATTATAATGTAAGTCACTTGTATAATTTCTAAACTTCTAATAGCCACATTTAAAAACAATACAGTAAACTTAATTCTAAAACTAAAGTTCACTTAGCTCAATATATTTTATCATAACCTGTAATCAATACAAAATTTATAAAGGAGCTATTTACATTCTCATACAAACTCTCTGAATGTTCATTTATTTTACCCTTGCAATGCATCCCAATTCAGACTGCCTTTCAAATTCTCAGTAACTTGTGACTTGATTTCCATCAAGACAGAGTAGTTCTGAATTTGTGTTATTTTTAGTAAATAAAGATAATAAATATGCAAATTTTGAATGAATGCATGAAACAGATACAAAATAATTTGGGAGCTAATAATTTTAAATCACTGTGTACATCTTGTATGAGTTTCATTTCACAATTTCTTGTTCACCCAAAATGGCCTGCTAAATTTATGTCCTACCCTGCTTTTGGAACTTACTCTGATTGTCAATCAGGAATAGTCCACTTGTTTCAGGGTAACGAATCTTCTGGCTCTATAAACACGATGTGGATTATCTCCAGGTTAATCATGCTAATTCATTTACCTTGACTCAGTAGTTAATTCTTTACAACCACTGATATTGGAGCAGACATTTTCTAGGGTGTGTAGGAAACATGGTATCTTCTGTCTACTGATGAATGTATTTAATCTCTCTCTTTTCTCTCTCTCTTTCTCTCTCTCTCTCTCTTTCTCTGCCAGTTGAGGATCCAACCTAAAATAGAGTCTTTATCAGATAGAGCTATCTGGGCTAGCAGGTGTATTTGAATTATTTCTATAGAACTTGGAAGCCAGTAAATAATTATTGAAATCAGGAAAATAAGTGGTCTGATTTGTTTATTCATTTTTTTCTTTAAGTGACTATTTTTATTTATAGGTCAATTGGTGAATAACCCAGTCAGAAGAAAACTGTTGGCCATCTTCTAAACAAGAAAGAATGGTGGCTTGAACTGAGATAGGAACATAGGAATTGAAGATAGACATTTCTTTTTAGACAAAGCATCAGGTAAAAAGGAAATGATATCACAATAGTTAATTAACCTTGTGGCATTGATTGTTTTTATCTGATTGTAAGTCATTATCACTCTTTGTTCTTACCCAGCAGAGACCATGGCCTACAGGGAGCAGGAGGAAGAATGGATTAATAATGTCTGCTAGTTAAGAAGGTTTAGAGATCAGAACAGTGCCTGAAAACATTCAGGGCTCCAAAGAAACAGCCTGAGGACAATGAGCAAATGAAACCATGAAGGGAGAAGGGTTTTACTTTTTACCACAGGCAGAAAGAGAATGAGGCAAAAGGCGAAAGACAATGTGGACAAATGGGAGCTGGCACATTTCAGGCTTTCACCAAACATTCTTGTAGAAAATGTAGAGAAATGGTTTAGAGAGGGGGAGAATGGTACTTTTCATCATTTACTGGCAAGTTATATACTTTATTAGTTTAAGAGATCATTAATTTCCTTTTATTCATTATAATCTTTTAATCCATTCTTCACATATACTTTTCTCACAGTATTCCTGTCATCTTTAAAGAGGATATGATACTATTCCAGATACACAAATTGAACTTACTTTATTATTTAAATATTTTTAAAAAATTTCTCAAGGCACTGCATATGCTTATAATGATGTCTAAAGTGCTAAAGTTTGTGAAATCTGGGGAAGGTTTTATAATCCTAATTTTCGTTGAAGTTTTTTAAAAAATTATATAATTTAAATCATATCATTTAATCATTTTTAAATTTGATTTTTGCTTCTTTCATATACATTATTAAATAAATATAGTCCTATTGTTTTAAAGAGTTTCAATTAAAATAATTTTAATAAAATACATTTTAGTAAAATATATCTTAATATTTTCTAAATATTTTAAAGTATTTTATAGGCAACCTCCATACATATACACCATATACCCTGGTCATAACCAAATCCCATCACTTCCTTTGCCCTCCTTCCTTATTCCCCCTCTACTGAACCCTTTCTTCTTACCAACAAGTTCCACTTACATCTTGATATCTTCTTTTCTTGGCCCTCCTCCATCCTCCGTGGCATGATGATGAGCTCACAATGACAGAAACTGTAATGCCATGAGAGGAAACACCAATTTGTGCCTGAAAGATTTACATTACAAAGCACTCCTCCCCATACTGTGGCTCTTGCATTGTTTCCACCCCTGAGCCTTGAAGGGTATAAGAGAGAGAGAGAGAGGTGATTTACTGAGTGCTGAACACTCCACTATCATATCATGTCTTCTCAGTACTTAAAAGAGTTTTCATATTCCCAGTTGTCATGCTATGGGCAAGCAAACAAAGAATATATTTTTAGCCACAAAAAGCAGTTTCTAATAAAATGGTTTTAAATGGCTTCCATGGATAGATAACTATTATAAAAAACAAAGCATGCAATAGTGGTATTCAGGACTGGGGAGAAGCTCAGGAGGTAACATACTTGCCGTGCAAGCATAAAGACATACATTTGTAACCCCAGCACACATGTAAAAATGCTGGATGGGAGAGCAGTATCTTCCATTTTACTTACATTGTTTCATTTTTAATAATCATTTAGTCAGCTAGAGTGTTTGAAGCCAACTAGAATGGCAATTTCATTTGTGTAGGAATAATCTTACTTAACAAGGTTTCTAGTTATTCCTAGAGAAACTACTCAAAAAGTGAGAAATTCTATAAAATTTAGTATTTCCAATAAGAGGACTTTCGTGGCATATGCTGCTCATAGAAATGGAATCACCATATTTCCCAAACTAGTACTTTTGACTTAAAAATATTAAAAAGAACCTATTTGGCAAACAGTGAATGAAAATGAAGTCTGGTATACACAACACAGGTGGAGGACCCAATAAGACATGGATACAACAGAGTAGTTGAAGACTAGAAGACACAGAAATATGTAATAGTGAGAAGGTTAAATGCTGACAGTGAAAGCTGGGATTCTACTGCAGAAGAGCCTGGATTTGCCAAGGATTTTGAACCTCTGATCTTGACTATTATCTCAGTGAATTTACTGGTTCTTCATCTTGTGCCTCAGCTCTTCCTTCTGTACCCATGACTCTTCCTTTCTCTGTGATTCTCATCAGTAGCACACATCACTAGAGGGAGACAACCTACATGACCTACCATCTGAAATTGACAAAATTAATTGGATATTATCAGAGGTCTAATGTTGTATAGTTAACAACTGACTCCTCATAAGGAAGAGCTTCAATTTTTAGCACTTCCTCATTCCTATAGTGTAAATACTCCTGTGATGGCTAAGTTCAGGTTACCACCTTCAGGTTACAGAAGGATGTGACATTGAAGTGATGTGCAAAGTTCACTCATGAGCCTGTATAAATTTATTCCAAAATATCATAACATGCAATGCTTCTAAAGACTTTCTAAGCTATTATGTTAAAATCTAATATTGTTGTCATATGCATGTCACCCCTAACCAAGTTTTGCTATTTTATGCTGTCATAATCAGCCACATGCCACTGAAATTAACCTCTAAATAAGGCAAACTTATGGGAGGAAAGAATTTATTGATGTTACAGATACAGAAGTTCCCTAATGGCAAAAGAGGCTGACCCACTTTCACAAGTCTAAGCAAAGAAAGAAGCCATCAATAGTGCAACACACACCAGCAAACAGGCAGGGGGAAAGCCAGCAAAGAGATTTCCTTCTGCTTTATATACCTTAGGGCAGGGTCTTGCAACCATTCCTTACACTTATTGATTCCCTGAGTCTCTGGAGTTTCCTTCCTGCACTGCCCTCTCAGGAAGGGATGTTTGTTTCTATCTCCCCTGAGCCTCCTTACATCCTTCTCCCTAATGAGAGGGATGACTTCCTGTAAACAACCTCAGAGACCTATCCAAGATTACTAAAAGGGTCAAGTTGACAACAAAACTTAACAATCACAAATCCACCCCTTGTCTACATGACATCAAACCATATCAATTTACATTCTACATAATTTCCAAATGATGGCAGTAACAAGAACACTCCACCCAACATGGTATAACTATCCTATATACAACTTAAAATGCATAATCTCTCCCCAAAACAAGACAAGGTCCCTCTGGTAGTTTGACTGAATATCCCCCAATAGTTTCAAAAGTGTAAAAGTTTTTCTCCAGCTGCCTGGCTGGAGTAGGTGTCACTTAGGCCAGATCTTAGGCTCTAGCCCTAAGGTGATTCTGGGATAGATGTGAAATTCCAGATATATATATATATATATATATATATGCAAAGAGCAGTCAGAGCTGAAGTCTGGAGGTCCTGCTGTTTAGTAGCTGGAATTGCTTTTGGAGTTGCTGGTGCTAGGTCTCCCTGCTTGGATCTGTGAATGGGGGTCAGCTTCTTTCACCATTCTGAAACTTCCCCTGGATCTGTTATTTCAATAAATACTTTCCCCCCAAAACTGTGCCTGGTGTGGAGATTCATCTAAGCAGCATTTGGTTGGCTACAAAAGTCCCGTTAACTGTGAGTTCTGTAAAACCCAAACAAGTTTTATGCTTTTAACATATAATAGCACAGAGTAAACATTTCCAAATGTTATGAGGCATAAAAAGGAGAGACTGGTCCAATACAAACTCAACAGCCCTGAGGCAAATTTAAAACATCTGCAGTTCATGTACAACCAGTGATTGGTACTCTCTGGATTTTCTAACTCTGCCACTCCAGCTTGGCTGAGTAGCTGTGGAAAACTTCCATCCCGAGCCAACAGAGCTCCATAGTAGGTATTGCACAGTCCTAGTATATCCAAAACATCTTCTGCTCTCCATTGTAAGCCACTGTCCATCTTCCAATGGATTCTCGTGATGATCATGCACTTCACATCCTTTCCATATACCATATCTCAACAGCAGCTCCTGGAACCACGAGCACTTCATGACCTACTCCAAACATGCATTTCTCATGTTTCCAAGGGCAATACCAGGTATGCAGGACACAGCCATGTTGCTAATTCAGAAATGAATTAAATTGGGACCTTGAAGAGCAGGTTCCTTCCTTTCAGCTATTTTCATTCAAAAGTGATTGCACAGTCTAACAGATAGTCATTCCTGGGTGGAAACACCTCAAGCATCCTTGCCATTGTTTTAACGTAAAGCACTTGGACCATCTTCTTTAGAACTGCTAATGTGTTGACAATAGCAGCTTCAGTAACCTAAAGCTAGTCACTGTGCCAATTACACTTGCTTGAATTTTTCCAAATTTGAATCTTAAATTCTCAGTTCTATATCATTAGCCTAGCATTTCAGTCTATTAATTAAATTAAACCTTAATCAAACTCTATGGGCATGGGCAGTAGAACATATCCACCCCTTATTTCAGTAACACAATTCCAATAAAGTTTTCTGTAGTTTCTCCTTCCCCTTAGATAGTTCATAATCCAAGTCTCCAAATGCAATCCTCTCTATATTTAGCATTTTAACCAGAATAGTTTATGAAACATGGCTTACCACTATGGATGGTGTCTTCAGTTGGAAGTACCAAATCCATGTCCATTCCTCCAGCATACAAGTTCCAGAAAACAAAAATCCACATGGTCAGATTCATCTCAGCAATATCACCATATGTCATGGTACCAAAAATGTCACAGCAACCCACATACCACTGGGATGAACCTCCAAACCAGGCACAGTTATGGGAGGAAAATATTTATTGAAGTTACAGATCCAAGGGGAAGTTCCATAATGGTGAAATAGACTTGCCCCCTTTCACAGGTCCAAGCAGAGAGAGAAACTGTCACCACCACCACCAACAACACACACATGCCAGCAAACATACTGGGGAAAGCCAGAGAAGAGATTTCCTCCCCCTTTTTATAGACTTTGGGTGAGGTCTTACAACCCTTTCCCAGACTTGTTGACTCCCTGAGTCTCTGGAATTTCCAGGAAAGGATATTTGTTTCTAGAGCCTCAGAGCCTCTTTATATCCTTTCCTCTAATAAGAGGGCTACTTTCCTATAACCAACCTCAGAGACCCACCCAAGATTACTAAACAGGTCAAGTTGACAACAAAACTTAATTATCACACATGGCAACTAAACAATTAATTAGAAAAATTAAATTCCTTTTACTTCTTAGAGGATACATGCATTTTCTTGTGTTTGCATATTCCACTAAATATAATCCCTATATTTTTGTCATGCATTTGGTTACATTTTGAGTTATATAGTAGTGTGTTTTGAATCTCTATATTATAAAAGATGCTTGACTAGCTTTCAAGTTGAATTCCTTCAAATGAAGCTGGAAAATTTGTGACTACATTCATGCCTTAAAATCTCCCTACACTCCACACAATGATTTGAAATTATTGTAGTACTTTCCTTTTTTGTTATAAGTGCATTTCTTTAAAAGTAGAGAGGACTCTGAACTTACAAAGTAGAAAATAATTTGAAATTACTGAAATGCTTCAGGTTTTTAGGAGACCTTCATTCTTTTAAATTGGAATTCCTATTTGTGAGTGCACCAATAACTTCAAATTGCTGAATTCTATAGACCCAAGATTCTAGCATAGAACTCCTTACCAAAGTATGAATAAAACATTAAAGATCCTTTAACCAATCCTCAAAATTTATGATACTACAGTTAAGGTTAAATAAAAATGTTGTATGTGAAAATAAAAGTAGATCCATATTTTAATCTTTAATATTAAATATCGTTTTAAAATTTTAATATTTTGAAATATGTAGATTTTTATTAGATTTCCTAAAACACTATCTACTTGAAAAGATTGAATGAAAATACACTGCATATATATGAATAATCTCATTTTTATGGAAGACCCTAATGTGATACCTTGTGCTTCATCAATATGACAATGTAAATAAATTGCCACTTTACCCTCTTTACATTATGTTATTATCAAAGATTAATTGCCTCAATTCCTTCATACCAGTTGAAATAAGAATATGTTCACAATGACTTGTGTTTAAGAAGCCTACAACATGTTATGATATGTAGGCAAAAGGGAAAGTAAGCCCTTTCGATCTTCATAACTCAGAGAAGAATTGGGGCCTGTGATCTTTTATGTCTATCTCTCCAGCAAAGAAATGAATTCATCAATTTCATGGTCCTCCCATTTCTAGTTATAGCATGCCATGACTCAAATCAGTTGTTCTCCAAAGAGAAGATCCATTCATTACAAAGAAATAAGTCTCCATCTGCTGACTTCTAGTACCATTTCCATCATTTGGTACACACATGCTATAAGATTCAAACAGATGGGTCTGACAGTTTGCCTTTTCTTATATTACTTGAGAGAAAAAAAAAAGTCAACTATATTTTTTACCTCATCCAAGTAGAAAACACACCACCTCCATCATAGCTACTATCAACTCCCCAAAAGGAACATGCTAAAAATAATTTTAAATGCCTAGAAGATGTATAGTTAATTTGTTCATGTGTATTATTTATACATGAAGTTATAATATTCTGCCACAAAAATTTATCAATCATAACATGTTTTATTTTTAGAATTGTAAACTGTCTTGCTTTGTAACCATACTGTATTAATTTCTTTTCTGAATGGCCTGACAAATGCCTGACAGAAATAACTTACAGAAGTAGGTGGGCAAAGTGCAACATGGCGGGAAAAGCATGGTGGCATGGGCAGGAAGCAGAGGTGACATTGCATCCAACAGTCAGGACTGATAAATACTGGTGCTCAGCTAGCTTCTCCTTTTTATGCAGTTCAATACCTCTAACCAGAGTGCCATCCACAGTGTGAATGGATCTTCCCAGAGGAAGTAAACTAATGCAGAAAATCCCTTAAAGAAATACCCAGATTTATTTCCATGTTGATTCTAAATCGTGTTAACTACTGAAAATGGACCTCAGACTTTTAACTGATGTTCTTTTAGAAATGTTAAAGGGCACATGAGCCTTGTAAAAAACAAAACAACAAAAAAAACCTAAAGTATACTTCCATATGAACTCACATGAAAATTTCCTAATGGGTAGAAAACTCATGTAAATCAAAGCGCTCTGGTAAACATTCTTGGTACCCAGAATTCATAATTTTCATGGGGCATGGTGCTTGTGGAGAGATCTATATACACACAGAATTATACTTGTCAAAGAGTTCACCCTGGGGCTGGGAAGAATGCTCAGGGGGTAACTACAGCACTTACTACTCAAGCCTGATTACCCATTTCAGATCCCTGGCAACACAAAAAGCCACAAGCATATTTCAAGTGCCTATGGCTTCAGCGTGCCTATAGTGAGAAGGGAGACGAATTAAAAGAATTCTAAAGTTTGTGAGGCAGAAATCCTGGTGTACATTGTGCTGAATAAGAGAGACCCTCAAACAAGGTAGAAGACAAGAACTAACCCTCAAGGCTATCCTCTGACCACACACATGCCATGGCTGGACCTGCACACACACACACACACACACACACACACACACACACAAATGCTTTACATCCTTTTCTTTAACATTTTATTTTTGTATGTTTAAGTGTGTATTCATGTGTGTGAGTGTGGCTATGCAAGTGCCATGGTGTATGTGTGGAAATCAGAGGTCAACCTTGGGCATCTGTCCTTGCCTTTCACCTTACTTGAGGCAAAATCTTTTGCCTGCTGCTGTGCACACCAGGCTACCTGGCCCACCAATTTCTGGGAAGCATCTTGTCTCATCCTCCCACAGGAGCACTAAGATTACAGATGTTTCACTCCTGCATCCAGCTGTAAATTAGTTCTGCGGATTTGAATTCAGATCCTCATGCTGTGTAGCAGCAAACATTTTACCTACTTAGCTATCTCTCCAGCCTTTAAAAAAGTAACATTATAGGTTATTACTTTAGATTTTCAAAACTGAGATTAGTTTTTGAATAGCTTCCTTATAAGAAGATGACTTATGCACATTGAAAAACAGGCAAAATAAATATATATTCATAGTTTTGGAAACAAATTTAATGAAACTTCAGAATCTAATCATTTCACTGTAAACATATTTACATATAAAATAAAGATAATTTAGCTAGCACATATAGCAATAGAGCATAAAAATTCATCTTGTACATTTTCATATTTATTTATTGCCAAATTATGTTTAAAAAATTAATTATAGATCCTGGTGCACATGGGGCCCTCTCACATCCTTCATAGAAACCCTCTCACATCCTTCATAGAAATCCTCTCACATCCTTCATGAAAGGAAAACTGCCATGTAACAGAAGTGCCCAATTAGACCTGATCTGGGAACATTTTCACATAGAACAGAACATGGCTGATTGCTACAAGTACAAGCATACCTTTTTTTTTTCTTAGAATCACTGCTTTCATTTTATCTACTTCCATTCACTTTCTGCCCTCTGAATAGTGAAATGCTTTCTGAACTCTTAAAGGACCACATTCATTCTTATCACTTCTTTTACAAGGAACATACATTGATCTTATTTCAGGACTCTCTATTTAGATCTCAATTCATGTAATTGAAGGAAATAGAATATGTGTATGCACCTTATCTTTCAAAGGCAGGACTTTCTTATCATTGACTTTTAAATTGAAAAGAACACAAGATGACTTCTGGGCCTGCTAAGAAGCAATTAGCATATTGTGAATTCCCAAATGTCCAATGACAGACTTATACAAGAATCTATCATCAAATGCATTTTGAATTTATATGTCTAATAAAATATATTTGAGTTAGATCTCTGTTTTAGTTGAAAACATAAATCAGGGTGGCCAAAAGAACCAAAGTAATCCAATTGAATGAAAGGGAGATAAGTAGAACTCTGGATTTCAACCCACATGGAGCTACGGAGGCAGCAATGGGTAACAAATCTGCTTCTTGAAGATTTATGCTGACATAGAGAATTGGGTAAAGCTTACTCAGAGGGGTCAAAAAAAGCCCAACATTCTCCAGTGGCATCCATATAACTCTTCAAATAAGCCACCAAATAAAACAGCAAAAAGCAGTTGGCACTTTTCACAGAACCAATGAAACTTTCAGTTTTATCATTGTTGTTGATGACACTTTACACAAAAACACCATATTTTTATTTTAATGTCAACAGATCAAGCACATGTTTTCGTCATTTGTATAGAAGCAGTGCTGTGAAGTAGCACTGGCCTGATACCACTCGGAAGTTTGTAGCAAGTTGCAAATAAAGGACATAAGGTGATCTTACATCAATTCAAGTTCCTGTACCCATCATTACCAGCCTCACTTACTCCTTTTCAAGAGCAAGAACCACAGAAGCAACAATCTGTCTTCTATTCTTTATATCCATCCCAAGCACCTAGAGACAGGGACAAAAAGAGGAAGAGAGAGCACATTCCTGGCATGTATTAGAAACTCAGTCACTATTTATAAATGTAAGTATGAGCACACAAATGCTTTTAACAGAAAAAAACTAGAATATGTGAATTCTTGTGTTGACCTTGAACCCAGATGGAAATTTACATGCAAGACTAAAAAGCCTGTTTGTGTATGTCTATGCATGCACATACATTTTTTTAAATCAGGTTGTATCAATGGCTTGAAACTCTAATCCCATGTATACTCAGGATGCAGCTGAGTTGGTTCATCAATATCAATGCAACAATAATTAGGCTAGTAAATGTGATTACTTCTTATTGATTTCCCTTATTTTTTCTACATTTTAAGGATCTCAAAAACAATATAGTATTTATATTACTGCTTACATTTTAATATATATGTATATTTATGTATGTCTATATGTGTTTGCAGGTATGTCTGTATATGTTTATATATGTGTGTATTCATGTATGAATATATAATGTGTGAATGTATTTAATTATGTGTATATGCATTACTGTGTGAATGTATGTATGTATGTGTATATCCATATAAACTTATATATGAGATGAGGGGGTGAGATTGAGAAGGAATGTAATCAATTTTGCTTTTAAAATTCTTCTAAATAAGTAAATATCATTTTTAAATTAAAATGATTATCCATACTATGATATCAGAAGTCTCAAGTGTTAGGGATAAGAATTTGTCCAGATATAAGGCTTAGGGCAGTAACTGCTTTTATTTGCATATGGTAGGTGTCTGTTGAGCACTAAACTAACAACAGACCATCTATATGACAATAGTGTCTGACAGGATGAATGGACAATAGCTTATATTCCATCAGGTCTCTATTAAATGATATTTTCATCTTTAAAATGAATGACATGAGTCATCTAATATTCAAATCTATGCAGCAATGTACCTTCTGTTATAATCTCATGGTACACCATTCATGTTGCTTATCACCCTTTTGGTGAAGTTACTCAGTGGATGTTGTTTCTTGGAGCTCAGCCAACTTAAAAACACAATGAGGATCAGCCAAACCCATTTCAACACAAATCAGACAAGAATGCTTTCTAGACAGATATTCTACACTTAGAGTGGCCAAGAGCTCCCCTGTCTATAACGTTTTCCCAGGTGTAGGGAGGAAAGCTGCTAAGGTGCCAAGGAAGCCATGCATTGGCTGGTCACCCAGTTCTGCCTGCAGAGAGTCCTGAAGCCAACTGTCATGAAGAAGTGCCTGGTGACATTCAAGTCTCTTTGCTCATTCAGAGAAGTTATTCTGTGAGTTGTCCTATGATGAGTACACCATTAGTAGACTAAAGATACTGGTTCTTTGTGGAAATCCCATGGAAATGTGATTTTTAAGGTACTGTAAGAACTGAGCTGGGGATTAGGATTTAGATAATGCCCAGCAAAAATTCCAGTACACCTCAAACTTTAAAGAGTACCCAAATCCTTGTCTAAAAAGTTAAAAAATTAAAATCATAGACAACCAAAGTTTAAGGTATAGTGAGTGGGAGACTTTATTTAAAGGAAAATGGGGAGTTACAGAGTTCTCCAGCCACCAGTGTGGGCAGAACACATGGGAGAGGCTTTAGCCAAAATCTATGCAGTTTAACTAAACAAGCAGGAAAGAGAAAGATAATAGAGGGCTTCCATCATGAGAAAAAAGGTTCATGTGGGGAGATCTTGAGTCCCCCTCACCTGGAAAATGAAAGTCCTCCTTCTTGGACGCCATGTGAAAGAAGACTAGGCTTTGTTTTTTGGAAGTTTTTAAATTTTCCACCATGTAAGTCAGAGAGATGGCTGATTGGTCAGGTATAGACCAATCAGCTTTAGCAGGTTTGAGCTATGGCTAGAGACACCTCCCACTCAAGAGGAGGGAGTCTGTGGAATTTGAGATCCTCACAGTACTTTCTTAAATTTCTGTTCTTTTGCTTGTTTGTTTGTTTGTTTGTTTTCTTTTGTTTTTGTTTTTGTTTTTTGAGTAGGGTATCACTCTAGCCAAGGCTGACATGGAATTCACTATGTAGTCTTAGGGAGGTCTTGAACTCACAGGAGATCCACTTTTTCCTCCTAAATGTTGGGATTAAAGGCTTATGCCACTTTGCCATGAAATATCTGATCTTAGATAGCCTTTTAATGATGAATATTGCCATGCTTTAGGTATAACTGGAGTGAATTATACATTCCTGAAATAATCATTCCAATTAAACTAATGTTCTGATGTGTGTGTGTGTGTGTGTGTGTGTGTGTGTGTGTGTGTGTGTGTTTTATCTTTACTAACTTAAAGAAAAGGAATGATTTCCCATGAGGTATCTTTAGCTTTGATGTTGTTCCAAGAAATATTTTAAGGTTATTTTCACTGTTTCCCACCTATAGTTTCTTATTAGGAAGTTATACCCCATGATCACACAATAGACACATTATCTTGTATCGCTAGATAAGAGTGAACTTAAAGGCATTTATAGTAAAGAAATATAAATAGCACTTAATTTGAAAGGATGTATTTCTATATTCTTTCTCTAGAGAGTCATTTTGTGACATGCTATTGATGTGGGAATTTAGGGGTTCAGGGGTTCCCCCAGATCTATAAACCCCAAATTTCAGGTTCTTTCCTAATCTTTAATGAAGGATAATAAAGATGGAACCAAGAAGGGCAAATTATGAATTATTGAGTTTACTTGAGGAGAAATCACAATTTGTGGAGTTCTCTGAGTTGTAGTGGGTGAGTATTAAGGCTGCTTTAATGTTGTGAGTTTAGGGGGTTTTGTGTCGAGAATCGTTGGTTTCTGTCTCACTGGCTTATCCTGTGTTGATTGAATGGCTATGGCTGTAGGTCCCTTGTTCATCCCATCATTCTCTGCAGGGTTCCCTATGGATCCTACACGATATGACTGTGGTGGCTCATCTCTTGCCAGGATCTCAGCTTTCTGCCTGCGGTCTGTTGGTAGGGTTATATGTGCCACAGCTCTCTCACTGCATCCTGAAAAATACAAACACAATCTCCATCGGAGAGTGAGATCAGTATAGGTTAACAAATATACACCATTCTGGATTACCTAGATTCTATTTTTAGTAGCCTCCCCATCAGACACTCGCATAGTGCATCTTTTCTTGGGAGCCCAAGAGTTTGAGATCTGGTGCATATCGCCCTGAATCTCCAGTTCCAATCAAGGGTTCCCCCTCACTGAGTGGAATATTTGGCAGAATTTAATAGCTGTTCATTGTCTCCCCCAGGCCCAGGCTCCTCCATTGCACAAGTGCTCCTTTCTTAGTTTGCTGTTTTCTCCCAGTAAGAGGTGTGATCAGCCTACTCATGGCTGCAGACTGTGTTTCATGCCAGTTTTATGTGGAACACATATTTCAGTAAAGTAAAAAGCTAGAGAAACTGGGGATTAGAAAGTGAAATTGGAATTTCACTTTCTAAGGAGCTGGGGACCACTCTGAAAGCTAGAGAGGAGGATTAGAAATCGGAGTTCAGCAGGGGCTACGAACACATGGAAAGCTTTGAGAAAAGCTGTAAAGGGGTTATAAACCTGTGAGGGCACCCATGTGGCAGATCCAGAGTGGGAATCGCATGGTAAATTGAGGAACCATGAGAGAGAGTGGGGAGATTAGGATTAAAGAGGGGAACACACTTGGCATCTGCCAGGTAATTTCTCATGAGGGAGGAAGCAAGGGAAAAATGGGAGAGCCCACCTGGCAGATCCTGAGTGAGAATCCACACATGGTCAATTAGAGAACATCAGACAGATAGAGTAGAGAGACTAAGATTAAAGAGAC
This sequence comes from Zapus hudsonius, assembly GCA_004024765.1. Taxonomy (NCBI): domain Eukaryota; kingdom Metazoa; phylum Chordata; class Mammalia; order Rodentia; family Dipodidae; genus Zapus; species Zapus hudsonius. Next base: position 59,159 of record PVHP010005575.1, read on the forward strand.
ATTAAAAAAAAAAACAGTTAGGTCTCCCTTACCCACCCGGCCAGGCCAGGCAGCAGTGGGGCTGGGGACTGAGACTCACGTGGGGGAAGTTCAGACCACACCAGAAGAGTAGAGAGGATCTCAGGAAATGGAGAAGATCTCAGGAAAAAGAGACAGAGACCCGCCAGGTTGCTACCTTTTTAGGGTTTAGTTCAGGTTGGCAGGGAAAGATCTGATTTATCTGATCAGGAGGACGGATCCTCCAGTCCACCATATCTGGGTGGGGCTGAGATTGTAGCATGTTCGATTGTGAGCAGCAGGGGCTTGTCATAGATCATTGTCAGGCATGAGTTCTAACCCAAGTTAGGAGTGTTCATTCTTGTGTCAAGATGAGATGTCAGGTGTTTGAAATGTTCTGGTTTCCTCTAAGCCTCCATCCCTGACTGAAACCTGCCTAGCTTTCCCCTAGTCTGTCTCACTATCCTTTGAATTTCTTATGGAGCACCGTGTGCTTTCAAAACACTTTGAAATGGAAAAAAAATGACAGTTTCACAATTTTGACATAACACATGAATGACAAAAATTGTTAAATGAAATATATTGGCAAAAATATATTTTCTGTGTTGGAAGCAAAGTAGAGATGCGAACGGTTCATTGATATTTGTTTTGCTCCTTTTGAGTCAATTGGTTCAGTAATGAATCACCTAAGAATTAGTATGTATCTCAACTTTTACATCTATATCAGCACTTTCCATGCAGAGAATTATCTTTATTGTTTGTCCTCAACAGTACTTTTTAAACTAAAAATTTTGTATCGGTAATGAAAGGTTTCAGGATTTATTATTGACACAGTTTAAGAAGAGGAGAAAATGTCTATTGTTACTGCTATGGAATAGTTAGTGTGGCTGTAATCAGAGCCTACACATAATAACACTCACATTCATTTCTGTAGAGCATTTTCTCTGGCAATACCATAAAGTTCAATATAGTTCTCCCAAGAGACTCTCAGAAGTATAAATAGAAGCATCTATTATATGTTGGGCCAATTTCTTCTAATATGAGTCAGCAATTGACCTTAGATTGCTCATCCATAAATTTCTAGTCTCCTTACTTTGTAAGATATGTGTAACATGTTGAATTTAATTTACTAATTATAACACAACTTTATTTTAGGAATAAAGATTTCTTTGTAGGATGCAACCACAATATTGCCTTATATTTGGATGGTGTTGTCGTTTTACAAACTGCATGTATATACTCAGTTGTATCTGATCCTTTCAAAACTATTTGTACCATGTACAAGTGAAATAGTAGTTTCTAAATATTATGAATCTTATTGGGTCTACACCGTGAGTGGTGTAGAAGCCATGGCTTCTGACTCTTCAATTTCTTTTGTCATAGTGTATTGCTGCTTCTACTTGTAATCAATATCAATAATTCAAAAATCTAATAATTTGAGCTTTTTCAAAAACAAAGCAATTTATTTCTAGAATGATTAAGAAGTTATAGCTCTTACCAATCCAATGAAAATAATGTAGATTATAGACTGATAGATCTTTTCCTTGCAAACATCAACATCAACATTGCATTGGCTTTTAAAGGGAGATATAGAATTAAACAGTGAAATTACAAAATTCTGATGTAACGAAATAAGGAAGTGACTCTAATATGTCATTTTTATATGCTACATAATATCACTAACATTATGACACATTGTGGTTGCATTAAAATGCATGTATTCTAAAATAATCACTTGCACTCCTTTTAGTTTGGCATGAAAAATAAAAATAATAGAGCAGATTTTAGACATTCTGTCTGAGGAGAGAATTAGACTGGAAATACATTGTAATTCACTGAACAGCCTTCTATGCGTTGGTGCACTTGTTAGGTGCTGAAGGTATAGCTGTCATTGACTGTGACAGAGAAATGTAGATTAAGTGAAGAGAGTAAGAATACACAAGGTGAAAACCATTTCAATACATTGGGTGCTATGATTGGATAAAGTAAACTGTCCTTTTCTTACTAAGCTCAACCTAGTGTTTAATTCCCCACTCAATTCTCTCCTCACTCTATTCCCCATTCTAAGCTTAGGCAACAAAACCTGAACTCATAATTATCCTAAAATATGTGGAAGGATACAACAGCAGACCTGCCAGGCACATCTGCAGCCCACTCAGAGCTTTCATCCATGTATACTTATCTTTCTCATTGCTGGTTGCATACTTTGTCCAAAGACCGTGAATGATAGGAAGATGATTAAAGTTGACCAGGTTGTTATTTTGCAAGAACAGGTACATATATATATATATATATATATATATATATATGGGGCATGAAGATGATACTCATTATCTTACTTTTCAATACCATGAGTTCCAAACCAAGGTGAGTAATGTATTTCTTGTTGCTTTGAAGTCAGAACTTGAGTTTTCTCAGTATAATTGCATGTGGAAGCCCAGATGGCCTATGTTTGTCTTCTGCATTCATTCCGTCCTGCAGCTAATTTCATCACTACATTTCGCCATGCCTTTTTCTGACTCAGCTTCACATGTTCTTCACGATACTCTCTTCCTCTCAGAGATTAGGCAGGTATCATAAGAAGGAAGGCAATAGGTGCCTTGAAGCAAGAAAAACAATAAAGTAATTGGAAAGGGATGGCATAGACGAAGAGAAATATATTTTAGGACTTGATGCATGAGAAACCCAGTCTGGTAGGAAAAGAAAATAGAATCAGGACAAAGAAATACAGCTCTTATTTATTTTACTTCTTGGCACTGGGTGCTGAGTGTTCATTTCCCTTTCTCTAGCTCCCACTCTTTCCTTCATCTGTCATTTCCATTCAAATATACATTTTTCATAAAATTTTCTTCTTCCTGTTTTTCTCACTTCTTTTTGTAAATCTTCAAACTAATGAGTTATATCTCAGAATTTTTTTCACTTTATCATTTCTGCATTAGCTTCTGGGATTGTCACAAACTCCTGACATGAAATAAAGATGAATTCACTTTAATTTTTTAAAATGTTATTTATTTACTTATTTCCAAGGAGAAAGAGAGAGATAATGGGTGCACCAGTGTGTCCAGTCTCTGCAAATAAACTCCAGATGCATGTGCCCAGCTTTTGCATCTGGTTTTATGTGGGTACTCAGGAATTGAACCCCTGTAGTTAGGCTTTGCAGGCAAGTGATTTAACCACTAAGCCATCTCTCCAGCCTTAATTTTTTTAATGAATTCATGTTCTCAAAATGGGAAAAAATGTTATCCAGTTTAAATTATGAGAATAGAGAATATTAGCATTATGAAAGAGGCCATGACTAAGCATATATAGGGTTGTGCCTACCTGCACCTATAGAACAGATGAGAGAGAATTGCACTTCCCACAAAGTTCCTAAAAGCTTGGTCACATGATGCTGGCCAGCTTCTGCAATTGCTGAGGAGTCCTGCACCTGTGTGTGTGAGCAGCTCACGTGTGTGCACATGCACATATGTTGCTGGATACTGACTAGAAGCTCTTCAGGTTTTCCAGGTCTGTGCATTTCTTACTGTTTCTCTAATTTCTTCTTAATCACTGCATATGTTGGCAGCATAAGAAGTTAATGGTGAGAGTTCGTTCTTGGTGGCTATAAGGTGTGTGAAAATGGTTGTGGAAGTGAGTTAGGTTGGCTTCAAGATGCCCCCCCCCATTTATATTACAAATGTGATGCTCTTCATATTGGGTAACCTCTTAGCTTTGCTGGATGGACTTTATTGTTCAAAAGGCCTCTATGATTATTAGATTTTACTGTCCTCGTTTATAAAGTGGGACTTCCAGGACTATGTTACCTAGGTTTGAGACCTACTACAAGCTCGTGTGATTTTCAGTTGTTAGCACCTCTCACCTCAGTAGAGCAAAGTATGGTAACAAGACAAGATGACAAGGTTTTTATGTGCTACTACATACAAAGTGCTTTACATATGCATATAACTCAAGTAAATGCTAACTGCTAATATTATTTCATTTTGTGGACAAATGCCTAGAGCAGGATGCTTATTCGTAGAAAACTGGAGCCAGCAGAAATGCCTATGCTGTTATTTAGGAACAGTACTGGATGTGGAGAGAAACACATCCAAATACACTAGGAATTGAGGGGCAAGACTGCTCACTTCTGACTAGATCTTTGTTGGAAACATCACGCTTGAACCATTGCATGATTCTAGGTCTCATTAGTGGAACTATCTATAGATAGATGTTGATATTACTTCTCCAAATTTAAGACAGTGTTTCGTAGAGTATGAAACAATTTAAATCTCTGCTTTTACAATTAGTTTTATAATTCATCTCTCACTCTTCTCTCCACATCCTTACATTCTTTGAGATATATCATTGCTTTTCTATGTGAAGAAACCAATATACAGGAGGTTTTATATATACAAGGTGGGACTAAAGAAAACCATAGCAATACTCATAGTTGCTGTCCCTCTTTCTCAGGCCTACAATTTTCTAGACATTAATATAAATTTAACTCTTTTTAAAAATTCCTATTATAACATAAAATGTCATAACAAGGTCTTACTTATCTTTTGAAGTTTTCATTTTAGGAAGTGATTATTTATGTCAAAGATGAATATTCATGTAAAAGTTGTATGTTGCCTTGAAAGTACCAAATTTGTTCTGAATAGAAGTTTCCTTGCATGCTATGTCTGTGATATAATGAACAGGTGCCTAGGACCATAAGCCTTTGCATAACAAGAATCTTCCTTTCCAATGGTATGGGAACTAACTGTAATAATTGGTCCATCATCTCAATCTTCATCAAGTGTCAAACAGGTCAGCCTTTCTCCACCAGCTGGGTTGGACTACCATAATAAAAAAACAGACTGGAAAGTTAAAATGACAGAAACTGATTTTTTTCTTATTTTTCTGTAGTGAGATATCCAAGATCAAAGTGTTGGAAGGTTATTTGTTGTTTTTTTTTTTTCTGAGGCATCTCTGTTTAGTTAGCAAAATGGTTACCTTTACATTGGGTCCTCACAAAGCCTTTGCTCTTAAAATACATCCCAGGGTCTGTCTTTCTCATGACTCCCATCTATATTGGATAAAGTGGTAGTTATAGGCCTCATTTTAATTTAATTACCTCTTTTAAAACCTTATTTCTAGGGCTGGAGAGATGGTTCAGCGCACTTGCCTCTAGTTCAAGGCCTCGGGTTCAATTCCCCAGTACCCACATAAGCCTGACCCACAAGGTGGCTGTTGCGGTCAGCTTTCTAGTTGCTGCGCAGAAAGAACCCAAGCAAAGGCGGCTTATGGAGGAATGGGTTTATTTGGCTTACGGACTCAAGGGAAGACTCCATCCTGGCAGGGAAAACGATGGCATGAGCAGAGGGCTGGACATCACCTCTGCCACAGGACTGCAAACAGCGGCAGGAAGGTGTGCCAAATACTGGCAAGGGGAAGCTGGCTTATAGCCCCCATAAGCCCACCCCCAACAACACAGCTTCATCGAGTTTGTAAAACCCAAACTGCCATCAGCTGAGGATCGATCTAT
>PVHP010005576.1:0-53999 GCA_004024765.1 Zapus hudsonius
CCAGGCATTTCTAGAAAGGCTGCTCCTACCTAAAGCTAGCTCAGATCTAAGTGCATCATCAGGTGGACCTCACTGTCCTGAGCCAGGTCACCTCATCCCAGTAGCAGTGAAAGTAAGTGCTCCTATGGCCTCACCCGGGCCCTCCCTGTTCTTTGACAGGTCTTCTCCCTCACTGAGTTGCTTGCCTCTGTGCAAGTCTCCTCCACATCCCCTTCTGGTCACAGGTTGAGTACTCCTCTAAAATGTTTGGGATCTTGGAATATTTGCATATACTTAATGAGACCCAAGCCTAAGCATGAAATTCATTTGTTTCATATAGATCTCATATAGAGAGACTAAAGATAAATTAATGTACTTTTAGTGCTCTTTTGTGATGACTTCAACCCATATACGGCCAGGTGTGGAATTTTTCACTTGTGGCATCTTGTCTGTCCTTAAGTTTTCAGATTTTGGGGAAGGGAGCAAAAAAAAAAAAAAGTTTCAGATTTTGGATTAGGGTTGCTCAACCTGTACTCTGGTTAACCTAACCAATATTTGAATGCTTCTTACAGGCAAACTGTTTCATAACTATTTCGTGTGTGTGTGTGTGTGTGTGTGTGTGTGTGTGTGTGTGTGTATGTTTGTATGTAAGCCACCTCAGGAAGTGTGTGAATGACAACCTCAGGAATAACCATCCACCTTTTATTTATTTATTATTTATTTGTTTGTTCATTTTGTTTTTTGAGGTAGGGTTTCACTTGAGCCCAGGCTGGCCTGGTTTTCACTATGTAGTCTCAGGGTGGCCTTGGACTCAACAGTGATCCTCCTACCTCTGCCTCCCTGGTGCTGAGATTAAAGGTGCGCACCACAGCCCGACCATCCGCCTTTTAAAGACAGGCTCTCTCACCAGTTAGGCTAAACTAGCTGGACATTGAGTGCCAGGGACCCTCCTGTTCCTCCTGACCAGTGCTGGATTGCAGGTGCATGCTGCCCCAGCCGGCATTTCTCCATACGTACTGGGGTCAGACTCAGTTCCTCATGCTTGTAAAGCAAGCATTTTATCACAAGCACTTTACTGACTGAACTGCCTCCCCAAGGCCCTCTCTCTCTCTTTCCTTCCTTCCTTCCTTCCTTCCTTCCTTCCTTCCTTCCTTCCTTCCTTCCTTCCTTCCTTCTTTCTTTCTTTCTTTCTTTCTTTCTTTCTTTCTTTCTTTCTTTCTTTCTTTTCTTGAGTAAAGATTTATTGAGAAAACAGTTGAGAAAGCCCAGAGTGTCAGAGCAAGCATGATTAGACCTTTGGCTGGCATCCAAAGAGCTAGAAAGAGAGAAAGGAAATGTGACACTTTTTGTGTTAGAACCCAGAAAAGTGGGCAGACTTAGCAGAAAGGATATGCAAGCAGCTGCCTCTTCTTTTTTCTTCCTTCCTCCCTTCCTCCCTCCTTTTCTTCCTTCCTTCCCTCCCTGCCTCCTTTCCTCTCTCCCTCTCTTCCTTCTCCCTCCTTCCTTTATTTATTTATTTATTTTTTTGGTTTTTCGAGGTAGGGTCTCACTCTAGCCCAGGCTGACCTGGAATATACTATGTAGTCTCAGTGTGTCCTTGAACTCATGTCGATCCTCCTGCTTCTGCCTCTCAAGTGTATTTTATTTTAAAGTTTAGAGAGATGATTAGAGTCAGAGAAGGAAACAAGAGGATTATGAAGAGCTCCTGCCTGTGAGAAAGCAGGAGGGCATAAAGCCCACCTGGAGACTCAAATTGGGATCGCCTATAGGCTCGGAATGGAGGCTGAGCTAAGCAGCCATGATGCCAGGTTTTGGGGGCCGAGCTAATCAGCCACTAGGTCAGGATCAGGTTTAATCCTTCCAGGCATCTTAATTCTAGGGAAGGGGAACTCCTTCCTAGGGAGGCACTCAGGTTGTTTGTTTACAGAAAAACTGATCTATGGCGAAAGGTTAGGAGAAGGCAGACCCTTCTCTGATCTCTAGCAAAGTGGAGACTAAAAGGCCCCTTCACCCTAAGCCTGCCCTTAGAGGAAGCAACCCCAGCTGCCCTTAGGGAATTGAGGCAATGATCAATCTGGCTTCTTTGAGCTGAGTGGGATCATTGGGTGTGGCAGTTGGGAAACTTCTCCAGTGGGTTTATCCAAGGGACCCTGAAAGTGCATTCGTATAGCCCAGGAAGACAGCCCTGGATAAAGACATGGGGGGGGGGGTAAAAGCAAGGAGTTAGAGGGAAGTAGACATAACAGACTGGAGCTCTTTAGGGTTCCCATCTTGTAGACTTTCAGGCCTTGGAGGGCAATTGAGGGAACCCAGGTAGACAGAGTTAGATTGTCACAGGACCATCTGAGTGTGAGCATAAAACAGCAGTTCAGCACACATTGTCCAAAATTTATTAGAAGTGATAGGCATAATTCTTGCTCACCATAAATATCCAGAATATATTTCTTAAGCAGCTCGCCAAATGGCATATTTTTTATTTTGAGACAATGTCTTGCTAAGTTGTCCAGGCTGTCCTTGAACTTTTATAGTCCAGAGGGTTTTGAACTTGTTATCTTCTGGCCCTCACCTCCTTAGAAGACCAGCTGCTGCCATGCTTAGCTCAAAGTGTTTCATCTCTTGACCTGAGGAAGTGGTGGCGAGAGGAAGAGCAATGAGGATGGTTTGGAGTTTTCTGCCTCTGGAGTAGAGGAACCACCATCTAAGGACATCATGGGTATTGAAGTCACTTCCCTTCTGCTCTGAGGAGGTCACCTTACTCCTTTGAAGATGAGAGCCAGTGTCGGTTAGGGAAAGTGTCCTGATGCCGCCTCCTCCTGTCTCATCATTCTTTCTGGCAGGTGTTGCACCCTGGCCTGCTCTCTCAGGTGCACGTGGACTTGCTGCTCATGAAGATTGCCAGCCGAGCCCTGGAGCTTTTCCCTAGAACCAAATGGCTCAGCTTGCCCGAGATTGTGGAGGAATTTGAGAAGCTCATGGCTCAACAGGTAAATGCATCTCTCAGCTATAAACAGCATCTAACGTAGTTCTTGCCATAATATCAGCTACTGAGTAAATGCTGAATGAACGATTGAATGATTTACCAGCATGATGTATATTAGGGTGGGTAATGCTAGCTGAGGAAACACAGAATGCCCAAATCTCACCAGCTTCATGCAACAAGGCAATGTCTTGCTTATATTCAGGTTAACTGAAGGAAGAAGGATTCTTCTCTATAGCACTTTAGGGGTCCAATTTCCTTCCAGGTTTGGTACTTCCATTGTAACTGGAATACCAGAAGTTGTCTTGCCTGTCACCACAAAGGCCAATGAGCAGAGGCATGGTGGTGTACACCTTTAATCCAGCACTTGGAGGCAGAGGTAGGAGGATCCTCATGAGTTCAAGGCCACACTGATACTACATAGTGAATTCTAGGCCAGCCTGGGCTAGAGTGAGACCCTACCTTGAAAAACCAAAAAAATAAAATAAAAAGGACTTGAATATTTAAGTTTTGCTTCATTCAGAGAGCCATCAACTGAGAAGAGAATGGGTTAACATTCTAAAAGCAATGAACAAAACAACAAATCTGCCTTAACATCTCCCTCCAGCCAGCAGGTCTTTTGGGGAGAAACAAAAGCAGTCAGTCATTGCAGAGCTTCGTCTTGCCCCTCTTAGTAGGTGGTCAGCCACATTTCTGAGACCTGGGATGTCTGTATCACTCTCATTATCATCCCTTGCTCTCTCCCTCTGGATATCTGGGCTTTGGCATATCTAGAAACACTGCCTCTAGTTAGTATGCTGGGCTAAGGAGGTGACTGAAACAAACCACTTACAGTGTGTGTGTGTGTTAAGGTATTAATAACATGTATGTATAGATTCCTTTCTCCAACCTAGAGTTCAAATGTGTCTTTATAATACAGAGTATAAAAGTGCCTCCATCCCTCCTCCTGTCTCCTGGGCCTGGAAGTGGGAAACATCACTTCTTTCCAATCTGCTGGTAGTACCAGGGCATTTGAGAAATTCAGTCTTCCTTGGGTCCTGGGAGAAAAGTGAAATGAATGTAATGGAACCTGTTATATTCCCTCTGCCCATATGAGAGACTGAACCCCAGGGTGGGAAGAGTCATTAGCCAAGCCACATGATTGTCTTGGTTTTGCTTTGTTTCCTAGGCTAATTGACTAGACTAGGATCTCTTCCCTGTTTGGGACCCTTGGGACATTTCTTTAAGTGGTCAGACTTGGTAAACATACCTTGAGGGTGGCTGGGGCTCCAGGGGGCGGCTGCACTGGTTCCCTGTTGGGTGGTGTAGGAATGGGCAGGTTATCTGAAGCTGTGTGCTGTTGTCATTGTCCTCCAATTGAAGATTCTGTTTCAGGCACTCATGTTAAATATGCGCTTGGGGCTGCCAGGCAGGGTTGCTCATACCTGTATCCCAGTACTCAGGGAGGCAGAAGAAGGTAGATCTCTGTGAATTCAAAGCCAGGCTGGTCTAGATAGTAAGTTCCAGGCCAGTAGGGTTATATAGCTAGACCATGTCTTAAAAACAAAACAAACAACAACAAACTATTTGGGTGCTATAACAAAATACCACAAACTGTAGAGCTTATAAGCAACAGTGATTTACTTTTCATGGTTCTGGAAGCTAAGGCCAAGGTTAAGGCACCGGCAACTTCAGTGAGTGTGAGATTCAGCTTTCTGGTTCATCAACGGCACCATGTTTGTATGATGGAAGAGTCTTGGGCTTCTTCTATGAGGATATTACTCCATTCAGAAGGGCTCCACCCTCAAGACATAATCACCTGCCAAAGCCCTTATTTGCCAGTACCATTACCTAGGGGGTTATGGTTTCAGCATAGGAATTTAGGGGAGGGGCACAGGCATTCAGAACACAGTTGAAAGCTTGGCTTTCTGTTATGGTATATTGTAGGTTTTTTTTTTTTTTTTTTTTTGAGGTAGGGTCTCACTCTAGCCCAGACTGACCTGGAATTCACTATGTAGTCTCAGCTGGTCTCGAACTCACAGCGATCCTCTTACCTCTGTCTCCTGAGTGCTGGGATTAAAGGTGTGCTCCACCATGCCCAACTCTATTATAGTTGGTTTTTTTTTTTTTTTTTTTAGTAAATACTTTTCAGTGGGTCTATTTTGCAAACACACTGCCTGCATTGTGCATTGGATGCTCTCCTGGGCCACAAGTCTGCACACTCCTTTGCAGCTGGTCCTGTTATGGCAAAACCTTTCATCTTGTCCTTATTGTTTACTATGACCCCTGCATGGTCTTCACATGGAATTCACTCTGTAGTCTCAGGGTGGCCTTGAACTCACGGCAATCCTCCTACCTCTGCCTCCCGAGTGCTGGGATTAAAGGCGTGCGCCACCACGCCCGGCATCAAAAAAAACTTTTTTTAAGAAAAGATGAGCCTACAAGTTACCAGGTTCTCATTGCCTTGCGTACTATCTTCCTGGCTCCTGAAGAACACCAAAGGCACCTCAGAGAAGATGCTCTGGCTCGTTCAAGGCCACACAGAAGCCAAGAATACCCATGTAAAGTCCCCTGGGCTGTAGACAGGTCCTCTGGTAAGATTTGGGATCCACTACTTCTTTCCTGCTGCCTACCTACTTCACACAAGCAGCTGATGGACACCCTGCCCCGCCTCCAAGCACTTGGTGGCCTGCCCTTCCACACATGGCTGTTCCTGCCCTCTGCCTACTGCACTGACTGCCCGCTGAACACTCAGCCCTGTTTTTATCTTAAAGACTCCTTAAATTTCTACTTTGTTTTTTCGAAGTAGGGTCTCACGGTAGGCTGACCTCGCAATCACAGAGATCCTCCTTCCTTGGCCTCTCAAGTACTGGAACTGTAGGCACATGTGCACTCTTCAGAAGCACATGCAGGAGGCCAGCATTTGGTCTGCTTCTCTCTCCAGGTCCATCTCTTCTGGATCCTTCCCCTTCCTCTACCACCTCAAATGCCAGCTGTTTTGGCAGAGTACTCTGCCTCCTATACCACCTGGCACCCCTCACTCCCCTCTGCCCTCCTCAGTGCCTCAGGTGAAAGGTGCTTCCTACTGGCCCAACTGCAAATGCCTTTCAACGCTCAGCTCAGACCAGCAGCCTTTGCACTCAGGGTGGATGGCCTGAGCCTATCCTCTCCTACCACCTCAATGAGCCCACCTAGCCTGGAGGCTTGTGCAGGACTCAGTGTTCTTACCTGTGCTCACGTCGGCCCCTCTGCCTACTATATGCTCCTTAGGGACAGGAAAATATCGTTCATTCTCTTAGAACACCCAGCTTCTGACAGTTTGTAATAACTGCTACATGAATATCTAAGTGACAGAGATTCATGCCTGCACCCCCACATGAGAGCCACAACCTTGAGGAGTCCAGCCTGAGACATGTTGGGACGATGGGGGGTGTAGTGAGAAAAACTGGCTGTTAAGACAAATTAGGTGAAATATGGAGATGTGGATTTCAAGTGATGGGACTACCTTACCGGGAGCGAAAGCTCGGATGGGGAGTAAAACTGTGAGTCAAAACACAAAGATGGAGCTGGGCACGGTGGTGCGTGACTTTAATCCCAGCACTAGGGAGGTAGGAGAATCGCCATGAATTTGAGGCCTCATGAACTATAGTGAGACAAAAAAGAAAGAAAGAAACAAACAAACAAACAAAGAAACAAAGAAAGAAACAAAGAAACAAGAAAGAGGAAGGAAGGAAGGAGGGAGGGAGGGAGGAAGGGAAGGAAGGAAGGAAGGAAAAAAGAGGGCTGGAGAGCTGGTTCAGTGGTTAAAGGCACTTGCTTACAAAGCATTCCAGCCTGGGTTCAGTTCCCCAGCAACCATGAAAAGCACATGTGTCCTGGAGTTTGTTTGCAGCAGCAGCAGCAGCAGCAGCAGCAGCAGCAAGAGGCCCTGGCTGCCTATTCTGTCTCTTTCTCCCAAAGCTACAATATAGTTCTTTTTTGAGTCTACCCCTGGCATTCAAGATGTCAAAGCGAGCATGTGGTGGGTCATCCAGTGTGAAATTCCGATTTCCCTGGGTCTTCTGGTAGGAGCTGTGATCAACTGTGCAGACAAACCTGAGCCAAAAATCTGTATATTACCTCTGTGAAGGGGATCACGGGACACCTGAACAGACTTCCTGCTGCTGGTGTGGGTGACATGGTGATGGCCAGTCAGGAAAGAAGGTCCATCCAGCAGTGGTGATCCGACAACGAAAGTCAGACCGAAGACCCTACCTCGAAAAAACAAAAAAAAAAAAAAAGTTTTTTTTTTGGGGGGGGGGGCTGGAGAGATGGCTCAGCTGTTAAGGTGCTTGCCTGCAAAGCAGGACAACCCAGGTTCAATTCCCCAGTACCCACATAAAGCCAGATGCACAAGGTAGCACATGCAACTGTAGTTCATTTGCAGTGCCCATTCTCTCTGTTTGTCTTCTATCTCTATCTACTTGCAAATAAATTTTAAAAAATATTTTTACCAAAAAAATTTTTTTTTCTGAGGTAATGTCTTAAGTCTGACCCAAGCTGACCTGGAACTCACTCTGTAGTCCCAGGCTGGCCTCAAACTCACAGTGATCCTCCTACCTCTGCTTCCAAGTGCTGGGATTAAAGGCATGTACCACCAAGCCAGGCCAATTTTTAATATATTAAAAAATTTTTATTCATTTAGGTCAGGCATGGTGGTGCACGCCTTTAATCCCAGCACTCTGGAGGCAGAGGTAGGAGGATTGCCGTGAGTTTGAGGCCACCCTGAGACTACAGAGTGAATTCCAGGTCAGCCTGAGCTAGAGTGAGACCCTACCTCGAAAACCCAAAAGAAAAACAAATGCTTTGAGAGCAAGAGACGGAGAGAAAGAGGAACATAGAAAGAGTATTAGCGTGCCAGGGCCTCCTACAACTGCAATCAAACACATGCACCACTTTGTGTATCTGGATTTACGTGAATACTGGGGAATTGAACCTGGGTCTTTGGGCTTTCAGGCTTGGCAAGCAAGCACCTTTAACCACTGAGCCATCTCTCTAGCCACAACATTTTATTTATTTATTTGTTTATTTATTTATTTACAAGAAAAGCAAATTCCAGGGAAGGGCACACAGTGGCTTCTTGCCATTGTAAACAAATTCCAAACACGTGCTACTTTGTGCAACTGGCTTTACATGGGTACTGGGGAATTGAACCCAGGCTGGCAGGCTTTGCAAGCAATCATGTTTAACCATTGAGCCATCTCCCCAGCCCGATATTTTCTTTATTTCTACAGATTGACCTTCGCTATGAAGCTCGGAATCTAGAACACTTCCAACACAACTTCCAGAACGTGACCTCTGTGAAATTCCCCACCCCTCTGCGTCCCTTCGTCACTAGGGATGTGTTGGTGGAAACATATGAAGTAAGAACCCGGCCCTGCCTTTCCCTCACAGCCAGTCACCCCCACAAAGACTTTAGATTGAAGGGAGGATTTGATTCTTGCTTGTAATGCTTGCAGAAGGCTGAGGTTGGTAGAGAGCTTGCCTCTACAGCTTTTTCAAGGCTTTGAGTTCCATCCCCAGCACTGCAGAGAAAAACAACCCACCAACCACTTGCTGGGAGGAGTGGGCAGGAGTCTGCCATGTCATTAGCTGGTGACCTCATGGCATTGTCCCAGGAATAAATGGCACATTGAATGCAAGTACATTTGACACAGAGAAAGGGCTCAGCAGGCGCTTGTATCATCATTTGCCTTAGCTGTCCCCAAGACCTGACTCTTTAAAAAAAAAATATTTTTATTTATTTGAGAGAGACAGAGAAAGGGAGATTATGGGTGCACCAGGGCCTCCAGCCACTGCAAATGAACTCCAGACATGTGCACCACCTTGTGCATCTGGCTTTACATGGGTACTGGGGAATCGAACCCAGGCTGGCAGGCTTTGCAAACAAGTGCCTTTAACTGTTGAGCCATCTATCTCCCCAACCTGACCTGACTCTTTAGAGATGATGATGTAAGATCCAGGGAGGACGTGGACCACAGTTTCTGAGCTGTGTGATCCTGAATGAGTCACTTACATCATCTGGGGTAGCCTTCAGTTAGTTCCGTCTCTATGGCTTGTATGACAGTTAAATAAACTGAGCCATATAAAGTGTTTACTTACCAGTGGCCCATTCTAGTGGTTTCTCTTTCCATTTCTATTCTTAAGGCCCCAGCTCATCAGCTCATCTGGTTTCTATTGGCTGATTCATTCTTTCTTTTGAAGTACTGGAGATTGAACCCAACACCTTATTCACACTACGCACTCTACCATAGAGCCACATACTCCAGCCCTGTCTGTTTGTTTTGTGATAGGGTTTCTCGTATCTCATGCTGGCCTTATCTTGTATCTCGGAATGCCCTTGAACTCCTGCTCCTCCTGTTTCTCTTTTTTTCTTTTTTTTTTTTCGAGGTAGGGTCTCGCTCTAGTCCAGGCTGACCTGGAGTTCAGTCTCAGGGTGCCCTTGAACTCCTGCTCCTCCTGTTTCTTTCTCTTTTTTTGTTTTTTTTTCGAGGTAGGGTCTCGCTCTAGTCCAGGCTGACCTGGAGTTCAGTCTCAGGGTGCCCTTGAACTCACGGCAATCCTCCTACCTCTGCCTCCCGAGTGCTGGGATTAAAGGCGTGCGTCACCACGCCCGGCTGGTCCTCCTGTTTCTACCTCTCAAGTGCTGGTATTATAGGTGTGCACCACCACACCCTGCCTTGGCTGATTCTTGGCGCCTGCTCCTGTTTTTTTCCAGGACCTCAAGCATCTCTTTCCTGTCAATAGCAAAGTTGATGGCTTTCTTTTCATCCTTGAGCTTGTCTTTTGAGACAAGGGAGGAAATGTAAATGATTAAAGTGGTAGTGTGCATGTTATGTGCCATGGAACGAGTGGCGATCAAGACCCAGCCCCTTCCCAGGGTGCCCCCAGTTTAACTCAGCAGAGATAGTGTGTTGAATGGTACTTCCCCCGAGCTGAGCTGCTGCATGCCAGTCTAAGATTCGAGTGGGTCATCTGCCAGTCCATGGAGGGCAGTGTAGGTGTGGGAGGTGAAGCAGAGGAGGTGGAGGGCAATGTAGGTGTGGGAGGTGGAGCAGGGGAGGTGGTAGGCAGCTGACAGGGTTGAGCTATTCTCCCCAATGTCTTCAAGGAGAGCGTGCCCGTGTCCAGCTACCAGCAGGCAGGGATTCCCATGGACCTGAAGAGGAAGATTGCACGGCTGGGCATCAACATGCTCCTGAAGATGGTGAGCTTGCAGCAGCCTGGGCAGATTGCACAAAGGGAGGAGCTGGGCACTGCTGGGTGGAAGGGTGGGCCAAGCAGAGTGCTGTGGGTTGGCAGTGTCTACTTGAAAGCTGAGTCTTGAAGCTGGGCATAGTGACTGGCGCAGGTCTTTAATCCCAGCACTTGGGAGGCAGGGGTAGGAGGATTGTGATGAGTTTGAGACCATCCTGAGACTACATAGTGAATTCCAGGTCAGCTTGGGCTGGAGCGAGACCCTACTTCAAAAAACAAAACAGAAAGCTCAGTCTCCCAAGTACCTGTGTGTCTCCCAGCTTGTGCTGAGCACTTACTTAGCAGTGTGCCTGCTGAGTTCTGTGGGAAGAGTTGTGAACTAATCCAGTCCCTCTCCATGGTTCCCACCATTTAGACAAAGAGCAGAGATGGTGTGTTATTAAATGGCACGTTCTTTTTCATGCTTTATTTTTCATTTATTTAATTTTTTTGGTGGTAGGGTCTTGCTCTAGTGCAGGCTGACATGGAATCCACTAAGTAGCTCAGGGTGGCCTCAAACTCATGGTGCCCTTTCTACCTTTGCTTCCTGAGTGCTGGGACTAAAGGCGTGCACTACGCTGCCTGGCCTTTTTTTATCCCTTTAGTATTAATCGAGCATCTGTCATGCTGAATTAAGTGTTGGACTGTGTGTTTGAGGCCAGCCTGGGCTACAGAATAAGTTCCAGATCTGCCTGGGCTAGAGTGAGACTCTAAAAAAAACAAATATAAAACAAGCTAGGGAGATAGATCAATGGGTGAAATATTTGCCCCCCAAGCTTTAATACTTGAGCTTAGACCCCCAGTACCCTCATACAATGCTGGGTGTGGTAACATGTGAGAGGCAGAGACAGGGAATCCCTGGGGCTCACTGGATAGCTAGTCCTAGCCAAATTGGTGAGCTCTAGGTTTAGCAAGAGACCCTTCCTCAAAGAACAGAGTGAAGAGAAACTGAGGAAGACCCTTGGTTAGCCTTGGACCTCCAAAACCAAGTACACTCATACACATGTGTGCTGACATACATATGAGCATATGTACATACATACACACCACACAGAGATACACATGCCCCTCACTCCCAAGCCAACCAATAAAAGAAAAAACGGCTGGGGAGCTGGCTCGGTGGTTAAAGGCACTTGCTTGCAAAGCCTGCCAGCTCAAGTTCAATTCCCCAGCCACCCATGTAAAAAGGCATTTGCCTGCCACTCTCCTTTGCAGTGGCAAGAGACCCTGTCTTGAAGGTGGAGCACAGGCAGTGCCTCTGATGTCTGCTCGTGTGTGCCCGTCCTTACATATGTACACATAAATAGAGCAAACGGAGCATAGTGGTGCACACCTTAAATCCAGCACTCGGGAGGGAGGCAGAGGTAGGAAGATCGCTGTGAGCTACATAGTGAATTCTGGGTTACCCTGGGCTAGAATGAGAACGTACATTTAAAAGAAAAACAAGAAAAAAAAGAAAAACTACAATGTGACAGTATTCAGTAACCCTCGCTGACTGGCTGATTTTTTTGTTTGTTTGTTTGTTTGTTTTTTTGTTTTTCGAGGTAGGGTCTCGCTATAGTCCAGGCTGACCTGGAATTCGCTCTGTAGTCTCAGGGTGGCCTTGAACTCACGGCAATCTTCCTACCTCTGCCTCCTGAGTGCTGGGATTAAAGGCGTGCGCCACCACGCCCAGCTGACTGGCTGATTTTGAGTGTGTATTTGTGAGTGCGTGTGCGAGGGTTGCTGTGCCTGTGGAGGCCGATGGACAAGCTGGAGTGTCATTCCTTAGGGGTTGTCCACCTTTTTCTTTTTCTCTTCCCTCCTTCCCTCCCCCCCACTCTCTTTCTTTCTTTTACCAGGGTCTCTAGCCCAAGGTTGACCTGGAACTCACTCTAGTTCTAGGCTGGCCTCAAACTCAGGGCAGTCTTCCTACCTTAGCCTCCTGAGTGCTGGGATTAATGGAATGCATACCACACCCATGCCGTCCACCTTGTTTGAGGATGTCCACTCATTAGCCTGAAGCTCACCACGTAGGCTAGCTGGCTGGCCAGCAAGACAAGTCCCAATGAGCCTGTCTCCACCTTCGCATGCTGGGATTACAAGTGTTCACGACTTAACCTGGATTGTTTTTTAACTTTTTCATTTGGTTTTTTGAGTTAGGGTCTCACTCTAGCCCAGGTTGACCTGGAATTCACTATGTATTCTCAGGCTGGCCTTGAAGTCACAGGGATCCCCCTACCTCTGCCGCTCGAGTGCTGGGACTAAAGGCATGAGCTGTGATCCTTAGCTTTTAAACTTTTTGTTGACAACCTCCAGACATCTAGACAATATACCTTGATCAGAATCTCCTCCCACCAGGGCCTCCTGCCACTTCAGACACATGCGCCACTTTATGTATCTGGCTTTATGTGGGTACTGGGGAACTGAACCTCAGACCAGTAGGCTTTGTAAGCAACATGAATAAAATATATATATATATTTATTTGAAAGACAGACAAAAAGAGGCATAACGAAAGAGAGTATGGGTGCACCAAGACCTCCTGCCACTGCAAATGAATTTCAGATGCATTTGCCAGGTTGTGTATCTGGTTTTATGTAGGCACTGGAGAATTGAACCTGGGCTGTCAGGCTTCCCAAGTAAGTGCCTATAACCTCTGAGCCATCTTTCCAGTTTCACAAACTCTGATTTTGTTTGTTATTTTGAGGTAGGGTCTCACTCTAGCAGCTCAGGCTGACCTGGAATTCACTATGTAGTCTCAGGGTGGCCTCGAACTCAAAGCAATCCTCCTACATCTGCCTCCAGAGTGATTAAAGGTGTGCAACACCACGCCCAGCTTTTTTTTTTTTTTTTTTTTTGAGGCAGGATTTCTCATTCTACCCCAGGCTGACCTGGAATTCACTCTGTAGACCCAGGCTGACCTTGAACTGGTCATCTACCTCAGCTTCCCAAGTGCTGGGATTAAAGAAACGAGTCACTGAGTCACCACGACTGTCACAAATTCTGATCTGAGCGCATCTAGCAATGACAGCTTTGTGAACTTCAAGTTCTTTGTTGTTGTCATTGGAGCCCGCTGTCCTCAAGCTTGTTCTGCATTGGGCCAGTGCTGCTAGGGCGCTGGTGTTGATGTAACCCCGAGCGCTGCAATCTCTCCCCAGATATTTGTGGATAACTTTGTGCATGGAGACCTTCATCCCGGGAACATCCTAGTCCAGGGTGCCAATGTGCTTTCCCCGAGCCTGGAGGCACCCCAACAGCTGGTGGCCGCCATGACGCCTTCCCTGCACCCACTGCGCCTGGTGCTGCTGGATGCTGGTATTGTGGCCGAGCTGCAGGCTTTGGACCTGAGGAATTTCCGGGAAGTTTTCCTAGCAGTGGTGCTGGGGCAGGTGAGACCTCTGAGGCGGAGCCCATGGGAAGGGACACCTCCTTCCCCCAAGCTTTGTGGGACAGTGGGGTCTCTTACTGTCAGCAAGGCAGACATGATGAAATGCTCTTCTGCACGTCAGTTGGCTGGGGGCTCGAGCCACCCTGGGATCTGGGGTGTGGAGGATGTGAGTTGGTTTTCACCCCCAGCCCCACCATGAGAGGGGCCTCAGGGGTGAGAGAGAAGGCAGTTCAGCAGAGCTGCTGTTGAGTCCAGATGGTCAGGTGAAGGACACCGGTCACAGCCCTGGGAGGAAGAGCCTGGTTCTGGAGGTCTGGGGGCCATGCTGTGGAAGTGATCACCAGGGCCGGGCTGAATGTCTTGGAAAACCATGGGTGCTTCCGTCAGAGGTGCCCTGGAGAGCAGGGAGAACCTGGGCTGGAGCTCAGGTGCCAGGACAGCTGGGCAGAAGCAGCTCTAATCAGCAGGAAGGAAGTCTACCAGGAATGCCTGGCACCTTTAGCCCAGGCCGCAGTCTAGTGGCTTGGGACGGGCCAGGTCGTCACCAGGATCATGTGGAACATGAGAAGATAGACTCTGCCCTTCCTGATGGACCGTGGCGCACCTGTGTGGCCTGGGGGGAGGAGACCACACACAACCGGAGTAAGCGCAGGGAGCCCCCCTGGCCAGCAGTTTGAGAAGACTTTACTGAGGAGAGGTAGAAGGTGAAAAGGGTGGGTGCCCAAGAGCATATAGGGAGCAGAAGACTCAGGTGAGGGCTGGGGAAACTACCAGCCTGGGTTCCATGACCTCCACACAGCCACATGTCCAAAGCTGTGCATGTGCCTGGAATTGGTTTGGAACCCTACCTAGCATGTCCTGTTTCTCTCTCTCTCCTCCCTCCCTCTCTCTCTCTCTCTCTCTCTCTCTCTCTCTCTCTCTCTCTCTCTCCCCCCTCCCCCCTCTCTCTCCTTTTTTCAAAAAGGAAAAGCTCCCATGGTAGCAGCTAGGAGGCGAGAGTCCATAGTGGCCTTGCTCCTTCCTCTCTGCTGAGCCACTTTTGCTCCTTCCAGGGTGACAGAGTGGCTGAGCTCATGCTGCATCATGCTCGGGCCAATGAGTGCAAGGACGTGGAGGCGTTCAAGGCCGAAATGGCCACCCTGGTGACCCAGGCCAGGCAGAACCTCACACTGGAAAAGGTGCGTGGGTACCCAGTGTGTTCACTGGCGCTGTCTCTGAGCAGAGCCAGCCTAAGGGAGGCTTCTGTGGGGAGCTCTGAAGGAGTGAGAATTTCAAGGCAGCTAAACACTTCAATCCTGGTCTGGGAAGATGGCGCGTTCAGTTAAATGCTTTCCAAGCAAGTGTGAGGACCCGTTTGCACCCTCACCACTCACATTAATGCCCAAAATGCTGGGCAGGCCCAGCAATCCCAGCGCTTGGGAGTGGAGAGGACCGGGGGCCAGCTGGCTAGCTCTGAGCTATCCAGATTGGTGAAGAGGTTCTAGAGAGAGACCCTTTCTCAATAAACAGGGAGAAAAAGTGATCAAGAAAGACACACCTGCTTGTCAAACTCGTCTGCACATGCAAACATGCGTACACATGCATGCATGCTACACATATGCAAAGAAACATTTTTTCCTGTGTCTTCCAGGAAGATCAGAGTCACATTGAAATCGCAGGCTCTCCAACCTGGCTCCTAAGATAGGGTCCTCTCCCCAACTAAGGGTACAGCTGTCCAGATGGCTGAGCATGGAGAGGGAACAGCCAAGGATGTACCCCTAAGCCCTTGTCCTTTGTGGAGTCTGCCCCAGAGCTCGAGCTGTGCTTACACGCATTTCTAACAGCTTGCCTGTCTTCCCCAAGTTCATGGTCCACATTAACAGGACTAGGTCAACACATGGAGCGGCCATGGGCACTGTTGATCTGGTTTCTGAATTAAAAACCACATTTTATTTGTCCCAGTGCTGGGGGTGGACACAGGGCTTTGGCTACTTTAAACAAGCCTCTACCTCTACTACTAAGCTATCCCTGGTCCTTGGGATGGGGGCTTGCTGAGGATATGCTTGCAAGAAATGGCAAGAGGGATGGGGTGGATTAGCCTCTGGGGCATTTGTGAGCCGAGTCTCCAGGTGGGAGCCCCTTTCCCACCCGTGGGTGTGTGATAGCAGATGTGGCATGGGAAAGTGCTAGAGTGCTGGAAATGAAAGAAATAGTTTTGGAATTCTCTGCATTCACTGAGCTCTCTCTTGTTTTCCAGTTTCATGTTTCTGGCCTCCTCACTAATGTCTTTAAGCTGCTGATGGTTCACCAGGTGAGGCCACAGTGAGAGGGAAGTCTCTCGGTGAGGTGGGGTGGGGCGCAGGGCAGTGGGTGGGAGATGCCTCTCTTGTGTCCATCTCCAAAGCGCTTTTCCTCACGATCTATGGATCTATGACTTGGGAAGTGCTGCTTTGTCTCCTGACTCAGGCCCAACAGTCCTTCACAATGTGGTTAGTCTGTGTCAAGTCCATGCAGTCAAAGTATTGTGATGTTCTGATATAAACAAATGTATTTTTTAATAGTTTTATTTATTTGCAAGTAGAGAGAGAATGGGTGTGTCAGGGCCTCCTGCAGCTGCAAGCAAAACTACTCCAGATGCATGTGCCACTCTGTGCATCTAGCTTTATGTGGGTACTGGGAAATTAAACCCAGGCCGTTAGGTTTTGCAAGCAGGTGCCTTAACCACTGATCCATCTCTCCAGCCCAACAAATGTATTTAAACCCTAGGAACGGTCTAGTGCAGATGCTTCATGCCTTTCCCTCCTTGGCTCACAGTGATCATAGGTGAGGGAGATGCCCTTGATCTTGCACTACCAGAGGCACTGTCCTAATTTCCTGGCAAGGAGATGGTAAAGTCCCATGGACAGCTATAAAAGTGGCCCAAGGACAGTGACAATGGTTAGCCAGGGTCCTTGGCTGCATCCTGAGACTTGAGAACTGCTGTTTTTGTTCCAGGTAAAGCTTGAGAGCAATTTTGCCTCAATTATGGTCGCCATCTTGGTGCTGGAGGGGCTTGGTCGCTCGCTGGACCCCAAGCTAGACATCCTGGAGGCAGCAAAGCCGTTCCTTCTCCCAGGGCCAGCATCCTTCTTCTGACTGGCGGCAGACCCCGAGGGCCTGTCCTGTGGCAGCTGGAACATCTAAAGCTGGGATGAACTGAGGGCACATTGCTGCTTTCCCTGTGACCTGATTTCAGGGTCTGTTTAAAAAGCGTTGTGATTTGGGGGGAGGAAAGGGAGGGAAGGGTGCTGTCCATTTAATTGTGGAAGCTGAGCCTGGTGCCAGGGATACTATTTAAGGAAAATGTCCTGTTGAGGACAAAATATACTTACTTATTTTGTTTTCCTGACCTTCCCATTTTTAAGAAATATGTCTGTGGTGTGAATGTGTGTACACATGTGATTGGTTGCATGCATGTGTGCAGGGGCACATATGTGTGTGTTCACATGCATGCAGAGGCAAGAAGTTGTTGTGGTTCGAGATCAAGCACTCCTCAAAGAACAGAAGACACACACGATAATGCAAGTCACACAGCAAGGTTTATTTCCAGCATGCTGGAAGGTCCATGTCTGGGCTCAAAAAAAGTTGAACCTCTGACCCAGGACCCCCCTCTGCCTTACTAGGTTTTATATGCTTGAGTTTACAGGCATGTGACATTTCAGGTATCTACTATTTTTATGCCACACAGGTGGCTCGTTTGAGGTTACAAGCATGTATGCTTCACAGTTATCTACTATCTTTATGGTACACAGGTGGCTCATAACCTTTTAACTCACATTCTGGCCACATCTAAGTGGTCACTCTAATCTCATGGCACACATCTGGTTGTCTATTTACAGACCTTCTTTACCAGTGATGACTCTCTTCCGAGAAGGGAGTAGGGGGCTTTTCATCCATCTGTTCCTTTGATCTGTCAAAGCTAATTATGATGGTGAGTAGCCTGTTCCCAACAAAGTCAGTGTCGGATGTCTTCCTCAATTTCCACTGGTTTTTACATGTGTATGTGTGTGCACACAGGTTGATATAGTCTGTGTTCCTCAATCACTCACAAACAAAAGACAAAAACAAAGAGGATGGATGCAGAGGGCTAGGGTAACACCCTCCAGGAGAGTCTCTGGAACAGATCCCACTCAGAGTCTCACAGGAGGGCCCCAGGGCAGATTCCACCCAGAGTCCCACAGGAGGGCCCCAGGGCAGATCCCACTCGGAGTCCCAGGATCCACTACAGCCCACAGGAAGGCAGTAGGGGAAATCCCGCAGAAAGGCAGCAGCCAATGGCAGCAAAAGCCAAGAAGAGAACCCAGATCCATCAGTACAGATAAGTGCTGACTGCTTTAGCCTAGCCTGAGACAAGCCACCTCTAGCTCATCTGCTAGGCTCAGGAAACCTCACAGAGGAAATGATTTAAACCTGAGTGTTGCTCTCACTGCTGTCCTGACAACCACCCCAGGGAGATGGTGATAAGACACTGAGGATGCTCAAAACTCATCAAAGCAAGCCAGGCATGGTGGCACATGCCTTTAATCTCAGAACTCAGGAGGCAGAGGTGGAGGAGCACTGTTGAGTTCAGGGCCAGCCTGGGACTACAGAGTGAGTTCCAGGTCAGCCTGAGCTATAGTGAGAGCCTGCCTCAAAAATACCCTAAAACAAAACAACAAAAATTCAGAGATTGCAAAGAATTCACACTAAAGTAGACTTATAACACACCCACCAAGACTCAGGGAACATTGCAGAAGAATGGGTGGAAAGATTGTAAGAGCCCCAGAGTGGGAAGAAGTATCCTGAGACATTGTCTCTCCCCACCTAGAGACTGATACATTTTAATCCCATGGTGAATACCAGTAACCTCAGAGAAGGGCCCTCAGTGGAATGAGGTGGAGGAGAGAGGACAGAAGAGAATAACAGGAGGGGAATGGACCAACACATGATTTGTCCCTACAGTAAGGTTTCCTAATTAAAAAAATACAAAAGAAAGAAAAGAATACAACTCCATGGGAATTTGACCATTCAATATATTCATCCAATAAAGCTCTCAATAAAAAGGGTTTTATTCATTCTGATGTCATCTGAAGTTCATCAGTTGTTCTGGGTTCTGCAAATTTAAGCTATTTAGCAGTTAATATTTTGTTTAAGGGATATTTTTAGTTACTTATGAAAGAAACGGAGAGAGGGAGCAAGAAGGTACTGGTGAATCGAATCCTGAGTAATCAGGCTTAAAAGCAAGTGCCTTAACTGCTGAGCCATCTCTCCAGCCCCAGAAATCACTTATTCTGAAGTGAGAGAAAGTGACAGTTGGCTGGAAAGGACAGCAGGCCACCTGCTAGACCAAGCAGCCCAGAACAGAAGCATTAGTTTTGTTTCAGAAGATTGAATGTCATTCATGTTTCCCATCTCCCTGCCCAGGAAGGAGCCCTCCATCAGCGCATATGTGTCACTTTACACTTGGCTCAGGATATGCCTATATTTGAGGCTGGGAAAGATGGCTCAGCAGCTGAAGGTGCTTGCTTGCAAAGCCCGTAGGCCAGGGTTGAATCCTCAGTCACCCACACAAGCCTGAGCCAAAAAGTTGTGCAAACATGTGGTTTGTTTGCAGTGGCAAGAGTCCATGGCAGTCCTCTCTCTCTCTCTCTCTCTCTCTCTCTCTCTCTCTCTCTCTCTCTCTCTCTCACACACACACACACACACACACACACACACTTCTGGGTGGAAAGTATGCTTATGTATTATAAGGAAGCTCAGGGTCAGTTTCAGATTTGTCACCATCTTGGTCGTCACTGGTCTTAATCCATCGGCTCTTTGCTTGCTTACTGCAAAAAGTGCAGCTGCGGTTTCCACAAGAGGTCAAGATCAGTCTAGTCAATCAACAGAGTGTGATCTGTCTCAAAGAAGAAACAAGAGCTGGAGAGATGGCTCAGGGGCTAAAGCGCTTGCCTGCAAAGCCTAATGAACTGGGTTCGATTCCCTAGTAAGCCAGATGCACAAAGTGGTATGTGGAGCTGGAGTTCATTTGCAGTGGCTAGAGGCCCTGGTGTGCCCATTCTCCGCCTCTGCTTGCAAATGTAGTTGATTTTCTTTCTTTCTTTTTCTCTTTTTTTCAAGGGGGCTCTAGACATGGCTCAGCGGCTAAGGTGCTTGCCTGCAGAGCCTAACCACTAGAGTTAGATTCCCCAGTACCCACGTAAAGCCAGATGCACGAAGTGACGCATGCATCTGGAGTTCGTTTCCATTGGCTGCAGACCCTGGCGTGCCCTGTCTATTATCTCTCTGCTTGCAAATAAATAAACTATGAAACAACCCCCCCCCCAAGAAACAACACCCCAGAACACAGTGCAGGAGAGCAAGGCTGGAACAACGAAGATTAACCAATGGCGCGGAAAGGATTTAGTCCCAGAGACGAGGAGCCGGAAGGACCTCGGCGCAGGCGCAGAGAGCCGCCAGGCGGGCCGGAAGCCCGACAGGAGCGCCACGCCCACCGCCAGAGCGAACCGGCCTGCGCGTGACCCTCGCGGCCCTCCGTCGGCGCCGTGACGTCACGGGGAGGGGACGCTCGGCGGTCGGCATGTCTGCTCTCGCGCGTCTGGTTCCTGCGGCCCGCGCGGGAGCCCGTCTCCTCCGAGGCAGCCGTGCGCGGGCAGCCGGCGACGGCGGCGTGCGGCAGTGAGTGCCGGGCTGGGGGCGCGGGCTCGGCGGGCTCCTCGAGCCGCCGCGGCGGTCCGGACGCGGTCACCTTGGGCAGGGCGGGGCAGGGGCGCATGCGCGTCCCGAGGCAGGCTGGGGCTTGTAGTCCAGCCGCGCCAAGTCCTTGGGGCGAATGTGGGCCGAGAGGACGAGGGATATTCCTGACGATCGTGGGCAGCCGGGGGAGGCTTTAAAGCAAGGAAGTCTGACCGATAGCCCAGGCAGGTCTCCAACACCTGATCCTCGTGTCTCCGCCTCCTTAGTGCTGGGATTCCACCAGGCACGTGCCACCACACCCGGTTCATGTGTTCCTGGGGCTTTGTGCACCCTTTAGAGAGCCACATCCCTGGCCCTGAAAATTATTACTTTTACAGTTACGGTGCAGTTTTAGCTTTTGTCCTTTATACTTGACACTTAAAATTCTAGGTTTCAACAGCCATTATTTTTTTAGATATTTCTTTCTTTAGTTTTCTCCGTATGTGATTCAGCTTTTTTTTTTTTTTTTTTTTTTTTTTTTTTTTTTTTTTTTTTTTTTTTTTTTTTTTTTTTTTTTTTTTTTTTTTTTTTTTTTTTTTTTTTTTTTTTTTTTTTTGGTTTTTCGAGGTAGGGTCTCACTCTAGCCCAGGCTGACCTGGAATTCACTATGTAGTCTCAGGATGGCCTTGAACTCACGGCGATCCTCCTACCTCTGCCTCCGGAGTGCTGGGATTAAAGGCGTGCGCCACCGCGCCCCGCCAGATTCAGTTTTTTTTTTAAGCTGTTAGCTTGTTTTGTCGGAATTCTTCGAGATTTACATATCTTATTTATTTATTTATTTATTTATTTATTTATTTATTTGAGTGAGGGAGTGAGTGAGAGAGAAAGAGTCAGGTAGAATGGGCTCGCCAGGAACTCCAGCCACTGCAAACGAACTCCAGACATGTGCACCACCTTGTGCATCTGGCCTTATGTGTGTACTGGGGAATCGAACTCTGGTCCTTCTTCTTGGCAGGCATATTCCTTAACCACTAAGCCATCAATCCAAGGTCACTGTACATTTTAGGTTGGTGTCATCCTGTCCCCCACCCCACTCCTAGGAAAGTACTCTTCCATTGCACTACATCTCAGTCCTTGGCTTGGGGGTTTGGATCACGTTCAAAACAGGTATTGGAAATTTGGATGCAAACAAACCTGAGCTTTGGCTTTTGGTAACAAATTCCGGTTTCTGTCTCCATGTTACTCCTTTACCCTCAACATGGAGCTGCAGCTTGATTGACAGGTCCAATAACTCGACTACTCATCTTGGATGGGAGACTGAATCTCCTGTCCCAAAACTCATGTAGCTGTCTGAGTGGAGGTTCTAGACTTTTGAATGCCAGCTTGGATGCTGACTTCCCAGCCTTTTAAAATTCGTTTATTTTTTACATTTTAAACTTGGAATTTATGCTTGGTGGATCCCTTTCTTTTGTGTAATGTCTGAAAAAAGATTTTAAATTTTTATTAAACTTAGCACCCATCCTTCCTTTCTTCCTGCCTCTCCTCCCATCCTCTCCTTCTTTCCCTCCTTCCTTCCTTCCTTATTGGCACATAGTGGGCTGGGAAGATGGCTCATTGTATAAAGCACTTGCTATGCAAGAGTGAGCATCTGAATTGGAATCCTCAAAACCCATGTGAAACCAGATACTCTTGGGCCAGCTAGCCATGGCAAATGCAGTGTGAGAAACGTTGAAAGACCCTGCCTCCAACAAGGCAGAAGTCATCCTCTGACCTGTGTGTACACACTTACACACTGTATGCACAAACACACCAAAAAAGTACCCGGCTTGCCACGGTGTACTTCATGCATTTAACCTGGTTTGTAGCATGCTGTGGTCATCTATGTGGTTGTTGAGATCTTGCATTTCTTTATTATAATTGTGTGTGTGTGTGTGTGTGTGTGTGTGTGTGTGTGTGTGTGTGTGTTTCCCTAAAATTGGGCTCTTTTGTATCTACCTCGGGCTGGGGGAGAGCTCAGTTGGGAACACTTGTCTATCCTGGGTGTGATCCACAGCATCATATAATTCAGGTGTGGTGGTGCACACCTATAATTCAAGCACTCAGGAGGTGGAGGAAGGAGGACCTAACATTAAAAGACATCCTCAGCTACATGGCCAGTTTGAGGCCAGCCTGGGCTACATGAGATCCTGTCTCAAAAAAAAAATTAGATCTTAAGATCTTAGTTAAAATGTCACTCAAGGCCAGGTGAGGTGGTGCATACCTTAATTCCAGCACTCTCGAGGCTGAGGTGGGCCAGCCTGGTGGAACAGAGTGATTTCCAGGTCAGTCTGGAATGGAGTGAGACCCTACCTCAAAAAAAAAAAAAAAATAGCGTTACTCAAGTAATAATGAAATGTGGAGAGTTGCCAAGATGTGATTGAACTATAATCCTTGCATTAAGTGAAGCTTACTTAACTGAATTTTATTGACTCATCACCCATATGCCTAGGTTGTAGCTAAGGCAATCAAAGAGGATGTCTGTTTCAATCTGTTGAGGTATGTAGCATGGCTTGTGTACGTAATGCAGCGTGGACTGCACAGATGGATCCTGAGTAAACACAGGTACAGTTGCACACGAGCACATTCCAGAAGTGATGCAGTAGCTTTCACGATGGAAAGCAGTCCCAGAGAGTGTGCTTGAGGCAAGCCTGGGGTGTATAGAGAGAGCCTGATGAGGAGAGGGCGGGGAAAGAGGAGGAAAAAGGGAAAGGGAACATGCTTTTTAAAGATGCCTGGTGCCGCTTGCCTTTAATACCAGCACCCCGGAGGCAGAGGTAGGAGGCCACCCTGAGCAAAGTGAATTCCAGGTCAGCCTGGGCTAGAGCAAGACTCTACCTTGAAAAACCAAAAACATAAAAAAAATTTAAAAATAATTTTTAAAAGGCGTGACAGTACACACTTTTAATCCCAGCGTTTAGGAGACAGGGTCATCATAAGTTCAAGGTTAGCCTGGACTACTGAGGGCCTATTTTACCACCTTCTCCAAAGAAAATGGCTATGTAATCATTGTTCTAAAAATGCATAAGCATGGGCTGGAGAGATGGCTTAGTGGTTAAGGCATTTGCCTCCAGTGCCTAAGGCTCCAGGTTCAATTCCCCAGGACCCATATAAGCCAGACCCACAAGGTGGTGGCCCTGGTGGTCTCTCTCTCTCTCTCTCTCTCTGTGCTTGAAAATGAATATTAAAAAAATACATAAGCATGATGTATATACACAGCTGTAAAAATTAAAAAGTCAATCTCATACCATTGCTAATTATATTGTTATAGATTGGGTAAATATTTACAAAAAAAGTGGAATTTTATTACTAGTATAATGCTTGTATGCTGATTGAATTCTGATTAAGGATTATGTCTGTCAGCTTTGTTCCTGCAGCTCTGAGCATCAAACTCATGGTCTCGACATGCGAGACAAGCAAGTACTCTATCATTGACCTATAACTGTAGCTTGAGTATCTTTGGTTCAGAAATGAAAACAAAATTAGCAATGGTATTTGTTTGCAGGCAGTATTTAAAATCTTAGAATTTGGGCTGGAGTGGTGGCTCAGCAGTTAAGGCTAATGAGGGCCTCCAGCCGCTACAGAGGGACTCCAGATACCTGTGCCACTTTGTGCCTCTGGGGAATCAAACCCTGGCAGGCAAGTGCCTTAACTGTTGAGCTTCCACCATAGATGGCTAAACAAAAGAAAATAATTTTTATTTTGGGGAAGATAAATTAATAGCCTACTCCACGTTCCAGGTCCCCTAAGCAAAGGTTTTGGGGCAGCACCCTACTTAAGAATATTTTTGGTACA
The DNA here is from genome assembly GCA_004024765.1 of Zapus hudsonius. Taxonomy (NCBI): domain Eukaryota; kingdom Metazoa; phylum Chordata; class Mammalia; order Rodentia; family Dipodidae; genus Zapus; species Zapus hudsonius. Next base: position 24,082 of record PVHP010005576.1, read on the forward strand.
AAGTGATGACTACACACTAAATGAAACCATAAATTAGTCTTGTGTCAGTTCAGGTCGGGTTTTGCTGCTTTACAGGTATAAAGTGAGCTAAGTGAAAAGTAAATATGGCAGAGGGTGTGAGACATGAGAGATACTAGCTTTAGTTTCGATGCTGTAATTCAAAGATTAGGTTGATATATTTCCTTGGAAATGTATGAGCCATTTTCCATCTTGTGTCTCCTAGTGCTGGCGGAGGTGTGCACATTAGGCCCCGGTACAGAGAGTTTCCCCAGCTGACCAAGTCCCAGGTGATCCAGGCTGAGTTCTTCAGCTCCCTCACGTGGTTCTGGATTCTTTGGCACTTGTGGCATGACTCGGATGCTGTGCTGGTACGTACCAGACAGTCAGGGAGGGAAGCTACAGTGATGGCTTGTTTATTTGTATATTCTATCACCATGTTGTCATGTATGTTGCTTAATGAAATTTGGTGCCTTTGGACTGAATTACATGGCAATGTATGTTTGGAGTGGGGGTCTGATTTCTGTTTGGGGGGGCTGAAGAGATGGCTCAGCAGCCAAGGCACTTTCCTGCAAGGCCTGACGACCTGGGTTCTGTTCCCCAGTACCCATGTAAAGCCAGATGCACAAAGTGGTGCATGCATCTGGAGTTTGTTTGCAGCAGCTAAATACCCTGGCTCACCCATTCTCTCTCTGTGTGTCTGTCTCTCTGCTTGCAAATTTTTTGTTTTTGTTTTTGTTTTTGTTTTTGTTTTTGTTTTTCGAGTTAGGGTCTTGCTCTAGTCCAGGCTGACCTGGAATTCACTATGTAGTCTCAGGGTGGCCTTGAACTCACAGTGATCCTCCTACCTCTGCCTCCCGAGTGCTGGGATTAAAGGCGTGCGCCACCACGCCCGGCTCTGCTTGCAAATTAATAAATAAAATTAAAACAAAAAAGATTTCTTTTTGGTTGCCAAGTGTGTATGGGACACTAGAAACGGATTTATTTTCTAGTTGGTGGGTTAATAGGGTCTCTTGTAGTCCAGGCTGGCCTCAGACTCACTAGATAGGCAAGCCTGACTTTGAACTCCTGCCAAGTGCTAGGATTATAGGTGTGCCCCACCATGCCTGACTTTAAATTCCTTTTAATAATGGACATCCCCTAGTCTGTCCAGAGGCCCAGGGCATCTAGGTTTGGGATGGATCTAAGTTAATGTGGTTTTTTTTTTTTGGGGGGGGGTTTAACTGGGGACTTTCTAGCATGTCATTAGCTCCTTCTGAATGCTTATCACATTTATATGGTTTAATCTGGTGCTTCAGTGGCTGAGCATGTTCCATAAGAGAGTGAGTTCCCAAAAGCCAGGCCTGGGGGCACGTGCCTTTAATCTCAGCACTCAGGAGGCAGAGGTAGGAGGATCGCCGTAGCTTGGAACTACAGAGTGAGACCGGGCTAATGTGAGACTCTACCTTGGGGGAAAGACACTGAAATTTGTGCTTATGGATCTAGGGCACTTTGAATTTTAGTAAACTTGTTTTCAGGATAGAAAAAAAAAATCAATTTAGAATGATCAGGTTTTAGAAGCATCTTGTTGTTTTATTCTCATTGCTCTGGGAATTTTTCTGTGTCATTGTCTCTCAGGAAGGAGGCGGCTTGGGTGACTAAACCTGTTTCACTGTAGGTCAGTTCTCAGGAGTACTAGGCTACAGGTAGATGCTGCAGCCAGGTAAGACTCTAGGTCAGGATTAAAGAGACGGAATCCAGTTGAGGCTCTGAAATCTCCATCGAGCATGAGAAGGGAAGGCTGGGTGGTGCTGCAGAGGAGACAGAGGTAGGAGGATTGCTGTGAGCTCAAGGTCAGCCTTGGCTAGAGTGAGACCCTACCTCAAAAAACAACAAGAGAGCTTGAAACATTGAGGTTTTGCCGGGGCTGCAGGATATTGCTGTGGTGTGGCTGTTTCTATCTGTTGCCTTTACTTTCCCCAGCTCTCCTCACAATGGCCTCACTGCTACCTCCAGAATGGGGAGGCTTTTAAAACTCAGGCCGCCATGACTGAAGGCCACATATCAGGTGCTGTGTACATGGAAGTTAGCCTCATCACTGTTTCCTTCTTCTGAGAAGAATTTAACTAGTTTCATTTATTAATACAGATTTTTGACTTTTTTCCTCTTTGAATGCTTATCACCAGGGTCACTTTACATATCCAGATCCTTCCAAGTGGACAGATGAAGACTTAGGTATCCCTCCTGATGATGAGGACTGAAAATGTAAACTCATCCCTTTTCAAGTAGGTGTACCCTAAAGTCCTGTTTTAAAATTCTGGTTCAAACTTAAACATTTGTTTTGATTTTGATACCTTTTAAAAATTTTTAAATATTTCTTTATTTATTTGAGAGAAAGAATATGAATATCTGTATGAGTTTACCAGGCCCTCCTGCCACTGCAGACAGACTCCAGACATGTGTACCATTTTGTGCATCTGGCTTTACGTAGGTATTGGGGAATTGAACCCTGAGCATCAGGTTTTTCAAGCAAGCACCTTTAATCATCATCTTTAGCCATCTCTCCAGCCCCTAAATTTAAAAAAAAAAAAATATATATATATATATACATATATATATATGACTTTTTATTATTATTTATTTGAAAGAATGAGAATGAATAAATAGGTGTACCTGGGCCTCTCGCCTCTACAGATGGAATCCAGATGCATGCATCACTTTGTGCATCTGGCTTACACGGCTATTGGGGAATCAGATGTAGGCCAGCAGGCTTTGTAAGAAGGCACCTTTAACCACTGAGCCATCTCTCCATTCCTGATTTTTATACTTTAACGGTCTTGAAGAAACTGCATGTTCTGATAGCATGAAGCTCAACCATGTCTGATTTCTACCTAAGTATATTCATATTTGCTGGCCTGCTTCCCCTTTGGTGTCCTCTTCTTTTTTATTGTATATTTTATAAAATTAGTTTTTCATATGTTACGTTATAATTTTAGGGTCCTTTCCATCTCTTGATTAAAGACCAATTCTGCACATGCAGGGTCCTGGGTCAATCCACAGCACAAGCACCTAAGACTACAGTGGTAAAGAATAGATGGGGAGCTCATCTGTGTTTAAATGGGAAGACCCAGCACGAGGGAAGGCTACTGTGAAAATGAGCTGTAGGGAAACTGCCTCTTCAAGCACCCAAGGACCCGCCTTTCCATTTTCCAGGTCAGGAAGTCAGGAGTTTTTACTTTTATTTTTTTTCCTTTCAAAGGAGAATTAGGAAGATTCTTTCCTCCCAGCACTCTCCCTCTACCCCTGTAAGGGGATGGAGCCAGGGGCCTTGAGCATTCTAGGCCAGCACTGTACCACTGAGCTACATTCCTGTCCTGATGTGCTTCGATATTCAAAATGCCCTGAAGATTATGTTAGAAAAAGAAGCATCAAATGATAATCTATTAATATTTTTATAATGTTTATTAGAAGTAACACATTGACATAAAATTACAGCAGTTTTGGGGGTCACAGGGACAAAGCAGGTGGGATGAAATGTCACCCCAGGGCAGGCAGGCAGGCCCTAAGCTGTTCCAGCTGATTTTTTTCTCTGACTTTGCCTCTGGGCAGTAAGCCTCCTGTGCCCTTGGTGTCCGAAAGCATTAGTGTGGCTGCCAACACTAATCTCTACCTATTTCTACAAGTTCCTCAGTGTTCCCTGCCACATGCATTTTTTCGTCTTAATGACTGGACTAGAAAAGAAGGGTAGTCTGCTTTTCTTTTCCACAAGGTTACTCACAGTCAGTGTGTAATTGGATAAAGAAAATTATGGATTTTCTTTGGAATTTGGATGAGTAAAGATGACAGTTCTTGGGCTGGAGAGGTAGCTCAGTGGTTAAAGGTGCTTGCTTGCAAAGCCTGACGGCTGGGTTTGATTCCCCAACACCCATGTAAACCATATGCACAAAGTGCTGTATGTGTCTCGAGTTCATTTGCAGTGGTAAAGAGGCCCAGGTGCACCCATTCGTTCTTGCTTATTCTATCTCTCCTCTATCAAATATTTTTTTTTTATTTTTATAAAAAAGGTCAAAGTTCTTAAAGCTTTTCACTTTTGTTTTCCTACAGGAACAAGGTGAGGAATTTCAAGCAATCACAGACTTCATATTGTACAGTGAAGTTGTAAATTAAAGTGGTTTGGCCAAGAATGAGGAACTGAGTTACGTTGTTTCTGATAACATCCACCCTTTATTTCCTGTTTATTTCCAACTGCTTGCTGGGCTAAGTGGCGTGTGCCCTTTCACCTGATCCTCTTGGGGACCATGTGATGTAGAGAGGTGTTAGCTCTGCTTATCATTGAGGCTGTCAAGAGCTAGATGCTTGCTTAGCATCCTACACTGGGAAGTGGTGAGGTTAGGTCTGACGCCAGAGCTTGTGCATAATTACTGCCTCCTGCTGCTGGATTCCTGCCCTGAGTAGCCTAAGGTCAGGGGTCAGTAGAGTCCATTACTTTTTAAAAAAAAATTTTTTTTTGAGGTAGGGTCTCCCAGTAGCCTAAGCTGACCTGGAATTCACTGTGTAGTCTCAGGGTGGCTTCAAACTCAACAATTTTCCTTCTTCTGCCTCCCAAGAGCTGGGATTACATGCACCACCACTTATCAGTTCCTTTCTCTTTGCTGGGACAGAATACCTGGTCCACAGCAGTTTAGGGAAGGAATGCATTTGTTTTGGCACCTAGGTCCTGAGGATGGAGTCCATCGTGGCAGGGAGACCATGGCTAGAGCAGGAAGCTGGAATCACATCAGCCAGGAAGTCTGGAGAAAGAACGGAAGTGGGGCCAGGCTCAAAGACCTCAGGGACTGCTCACTAGATATTAAGAGGAATGGGAGGCAAGGATAAGTTTTTCACTTGTTCGAAAATTTGTTCCAGAGTACCTTGTACTTTCTGTAACATTATAACAGAGAAGATAGGACAGAATTTTTCTCTATCCACACATAAAGATATTTTGACATATGGTAGCTTGGTAACTTGCCCAAAAGCAAAACTCTTAAAAAATATTTTATTTATTTATTAGAGAGAGAGAGAGAGAGAGAGAGAGAGAGAGAGAGAGAGAGGGAGGAGAGAGGAGAGAGGCAGATATATAGAGAAAATGGCCCTGGTACCACCTGGTGCATCTGGCTTTACATGGGTATTGGGGAATTGAACTTGGGTCCTTCTGCTTTGCAGGCAAACACCTTAAATTCTGAGCCATCTCTCCAGCCCCAAGACTCTTGATTTTATTAACCGAGATGGCTTGAGTGTAACATGTCCCCCATAGCCTCATGTGTTTGTGATTAAGCCTCATACTTAACCCCCAGCTGGTGGCAGCATGGGAGATAGAGCCTTGCTGGAGGAGGTGTGTTACTGAGGACAGGCCTTGGGATTCTCATGGTCCAGCCCCTCTTTTTTAAATTGTTTTTTATTGTCCATAATGAGTTACATTATTTAATGGGCAAACAATGAGTTATCCCCAGTTCTCCAATGCCCCTCTTCCCCATCCCCAATCAGCTGGATATCCTCTTCCATGGGCCATCTGGATCAGTCCTTGGGGCAGGGAATCATGGATAGCTTAGTATTCAGCCTGGTTCTCCTGACCCTAGTATGTTGTTACTCAGGGGCATCATGCCTCTGGATATTCTCCCCCACCATGGCTCTCACAATCTTTCCGGGGAGTCGTGGTGGGTGAGTATTAAGGCTGCTTTAATATTGAGAACTTAGGGGTCTTTGTGTTGAAAATCGTTGGTTTCTGTCTCACTGGGTCTGTGTTGATTATATGGCTGTGCACTGGTAAGAGGGGCTGGACCCCCCCCCCCAGATGGTAGTTAATGTAGTGGGACCCTTGTTCATCCCATCATTCTCTGCGGGGTTCCATATGGATCCACCACAATATGACCGTGGTGGCTCATCTCTTGCCAGGATGTCAGCTATCGGCCTACGTTCGGTTGGTATGGTTAGATGGGCCACAGATCTTGCTGCATTCTGAAAAATGCAAACGCAGTCTCCATCAGAGAGTGAGATCAGTATAGGTTAACAGATATACACAATGCTGGATTACCTAGATTCTATTTTTAGTAGCCTCTCCGTGAATTGCTCCCATAGTGCATTTTTTCTTGGGAGCCCAAGAGTCCGGGATCCAGTGCATATCACCCTAAGTCCCCAGTTCCAGTTAAGGGCTCCCCCTTACTAAGTGGAATATTTGGCCGAATTTAAAAGCTGTTGATTGTCTCCCCCCAGGCTCCTCCATTGCACAAGTGCTCTTTTCTCAGTTCGCTGTTCTTTCCCAGTAGGAAGTGTGGTCAGCCTACTCACAGCAGCAGACTGTGTTTCATGCCAGTGGTCTCTCTTTGCTCCAGCTGTCGTTGGCCAGCTTCCCCTGGCAGCTTATGCAGTGCCTTCCAGCACTACACTAACTGCCATTTGGGGGGGGGTCCAGCCCCTCTTACCAGTGCTCATAAGCTCACTCTTGTTGCTATGATATGAAGATATGGGACCTGGCTGTCTGCTCTTGCCATGCTTTCCCTGCCATGATAGAAACTTCCTCTAGAGTCTGTAAGCCAAAACAAACCCTTTCCTTCCATGAGCTGCTTCTGGGCAAGTGTTTTGTCCCAGCAATGAGAAATTTATAGCAACTGCTACATGAGCTAAGGTTTTTGCCCATCAAGACACTGGAATACGGTATCAAGATCAATAGCTGGGTGTGGTGGTGCATGCTTATAATCCCAGCACTGACTGCTGAGCAGAAGGACCATGAGCTAGCGGTCCCTGGTCTACAGAGAGCTTGCACTGGGAGCTACGCAGTGACACCCTGGCTCAAAAGAGCAAAGCAAACCAAATAGGCAAAACAAAGATTCTGAGAACTTGAGGGAGGGATTACATCACACAAGGTGTACTAAGTGATGCAAGGAAATCCATTGGACGGTGTGCTGGAGACGGTGAGGTAGGTGTGGTGCTCTTGGTGGTCAGGGAAGACAGTTGAGCTGAATCTAGAAGAGGAGGGTCTGCAGCAAGACTGCTTTCGAGACAAGGAGTCTCAAGGTTCAGGATGAGGTCACGTTCTCTATGCTCACAGGGCCCAGCTCAGTATGGCTGCACCAAGTGAGGGGAGATTGGGGCCAGGTTGTGGGTGGATATTTTCTCTGAAATGTCCTGAACAACTGCTGGCAGGCTTCAAGCTGGAGTGGGGAGCAGGGTTTTCTAGTGTTCACGTGTCACTTCCCCCTTCTTTTCATTCTCCAGAATGGGCAAAATGACAGGGCAGCAGCCCACCCTCCCTCAGTCTTAGGTGGGTACCACTGCAGGCACTTCCCTGGGCTTGCCATGGCAGCCGACAGATATTTACTTTCCAAGACCCTAAGATTTCTTATTTTTTTAAAAAATGTTTTTAAAAATTTTATTTATTCATTTTCAAGCAGAGAGATACAGATAGATAGAGCAAGCGAGCACGCCAGGGCAACCACTTTGTGAGTCTGGATTATGTGGGTACTGGGGAATTGAACCAGGGGCCTTAGGCACTGGAGGCAAGTGCCTTAACCACTAAGCCATCTCTCCACCCCTAAAATGTTTTATTTATATATTATTTACAAGCAGGTAGGGATAGAGAGAGAGACAGACAGACAGACAAAATGGGCACACCAGGGCCCTTAGCGGCTGCAAACAAACTCCTGATGCATGTGCCACTTTGTGCCTCTGAGTTTATGTGGGTAACTGGGGAATCGAACCCGGGTTGTTAGGGTTTGCAGGCAAATGCTTTAACCACTGGGCCATGTCTCCAGCCCCTAAGACTTCTTTTTAGTTCATTTTTTGCATGTGTGTGGGCACCTGTGTCCGTTCACATGTATGTGTACACATGCACATGGAAGCATCTTCCTCAGTGGTTCTCTGCCTTATTGGTTGAGGCAGGGCCCCGTGAACCTAGAGTATCAGTCAGCTTCTCATTACTGGAGCAAAATACCAAACTGAAATCAGCTGTTTCAGTTTACAGTTCAGGTTACTGTCCGTGGGGAGGGGAAGGCCTGCTAGCAGGAACCTGAGAACTAGTGAAGGAGCAGAGAAGACCGTGGCTGCTCAGCTAGCTTCCTCCTTTTCACATCATCTGGGATCACCGCCCACGGAAGCACACGCCACAATTATGGTGGGTCTTTCCACCTCTATCTAGAGAATCCCTAACAGGAATGCCAAGAGATTTGTTTCCATGGTAATTCTAAATCCTGTCTGCCAAATTAACAACCAAAAATTAACAACTTTATCCTTTGTCAATTTAGCACTCAATGCTTTATTTAAAAAGATATTTTTAAGTCGAACGTGGTGGCGCACGCTTTTAATCCCAGCACTCGGGAGGCAGAGGTAGGAGGATCGCCATGAGTTCAAGGCCACCCTGAGACTACACAGTGAATTCCAGGTCAGCCTGGGCTAGAGTGAGACCCTACCTCGAAAAAAAAATATTTTTATTTATTTGCAAGGAGGAGGGGGGTGAGGATTGAAGGAAGGAAATGGGCACACCAGGGCCTCTTACCACTGCAAACAAACTGCAGATACATGCACCACTTTGTGCATCTGGCTTTACATGGGAACAGGGGAATTGAACCCAGGCCACCAGGCTTTGCAAACAAGCACCTTTAACCTTGGAGCCATCTCTCTGGCCCTCAAACGTTATTTCTACGTTATAACCTTCCACCCATCTCCTAGTGCAAAACACATTCACTCCGGCTTCAGAAAGTCTCATAATTTAACAGTCCCAACACTGAAAGTCTCTTTAACCGTGAGCCCTGTAAGATCATAAGTTAAATATTTTGAACATACATTGTCACAGAAAATTCCCAATCCAAAAAGGAAGACTGGGCACATAGCAAGGAATGAGCAGAGACCAAAGACAGACCAAATTCTAGCAAGGCATCTAAACCTTGCAGCTCCTGGGTCTTGCGTTGTAAGCTCCACCCTTCTCCCTGTGCTTCCTGCAACCTCTCCTGTGGGCTGTGTCTGCTCCTACTCTGCAGCTTTTCTTGGAAGATGGTCCTGCATCTAACATCTTACAATCTTCATTGTCACGTAGGGTTCACCTTCACAGCTTCATTCAATGGCCTCGGGGCCTCTGAGCCTGCCTCACATTACTTAGCCTCAACAGCTCTCTGGAACCCTGGTCCTTCAATCCTGTGTCTTTCATTTTTCTAAAACCAGTAGGCAATGGTGCCAGGTTCTGCTATCAGATTGGGATGAAGCCTGGCAGCCGTGGGTCACAGCTGTAGCAGTCTGCTGACCTTGGGGAGCAGAGTCACCTTCAGCATTCTCTCAGGATTTATACAAGAATCCACATTCTTCCTGTCTTGAACCTCAGGGCTTCTCTTCTGTTGTCCCAGTGCAGAGCAGTTGGCTTATCTCCCAGCATCCCCAGGCAGGGTCTCACTGTAGACCAGGCTGACCTGAACTCACCAACATCCTTGCAGTGACAAAGGTGTACACCACCACACCCCACTGCCTTCTCTTGGATACTGGTAATCTCCACCTGAGGCAGGTGCAGGGTCTGTGCCAAACTATTTTTCATTTTCTTTGCCTGCATTTTGCTCTCTTTCATTATAGATCTTAGGGCAGTAAAAGAAGCCACACCACAGATTCCGTGCCATTATGCCTTGAAGTTTTCTCCACCAAACACGAATCTATTTTTCAAAAATTCAAGAACATGGGCAGAATGCAAGCATTTTTTTTTTGCCAGAATATCACAAACTGAAATGCCTCTAGCCCAGTTTCCAGTCAAGCCCCCTCCCCAACCTTCTGGTCTTTCAAACTCCCATCAGAATGGCCCATTAAACTCTGTTTACAGCAGTATAAGGCTTCTGTAATCCAAATGAAGGAGAAACAGGAGTAAGATAGCTTTTTCTAGGCAGTCATTTAAGAACAGAGCCCAAAAAAAGAACGAGGAGAGGCCACCGCACCTGCTCTTACAAAACAAGAACTCTGCGTCTGATCCAGTCTCATCCAAGTTGGCTACAAGCAGTCGCTCAGCAACAGTTACCCCTGCTTCTCTAATCTAGCTCAACTAGGTGGCTGCTGTCTACCGAGTCAGCCTAGTTAACTCCCAGGACTTGCCACCTGTGAAATCTCTCCTTTGGGGGAGGGGGAAGAAAGGGAAATTACCTTCTAGTCCACTTTGGCTGCTTGACCTGTTTTTTTTTTAAATTTAAATTTAATTTAATTTAATTTTTTTGCCAGAATACCAGTGTGTTTCCCATGCCCCAGCCAGGCTGGTGAGGAGATGCGGTCCGTGGATTACTTGGGAGGTCATTGTACACTAACACTCCAGTTCATCCATGGAGCTGGTGGACAGCGTCCTTGGGATAGTGGTAGGCTGATGGGCATAGCCACCTGGGAGAACGTGGCAGAACAGTTCTCATTTATTGTATAGGTAAAAGTTGTTTATATAGAGGAAAAGGCAGAGGCAGGGACATAGGCAGCAAGGATATTGGTAGGGGCAGGATAGTCTGGATGACTCATGAGCTGATTGGCAGGGGCCAGTGCCCTGTGGATACCTAATTTGCATAGATAAGTTGAGGGGGCTACTGACGCTGTTTAGAATGGTGATGGCTGCAGAGGAACTGTTATTGTTTAGGTTTGTTATTACAGCTGGACTGAGTTTAGACCTTGAATTGCCTGCTTATCTCAGGGCACAGCTGTGGCCTGCCTGGAGGCTGGAGAGTCCAGGATATGCATGAGATTTATTGGGGCCTCAGATTCTTCTCAACTTCCTTCAGGAGACAGTCCTGGAAGCCTGCTGGTCTCAGCAAAACCCTATCCTCCATGCCTCCTTGCAGGGTCCCACAAGGAGAAAACTCTTGTTTCTGCTTGGTTCTGTGAACGAAAAGTGCCAGGAAAGCACTGCATCTGCTGCGCCCACGTCCAGCAAGGCCGAGTGGACTGATGGAACTCCTGAGACTGGAGCTCACCCAGACAAGGGACTGCTTTTATTCCAAGGCAGTGAGGGGAGAGAAGCTTTGAGGGGAGTTTTCAGGACCTTTGGTATGATATTCTTTTTTTTTTTTTTTGATAAAATATTTTATTTATTCATTTTCAAGCAGAGAAAGAGAGAGAGAGAGAGAGAGAGAGAGAGTGCATACCAGGGCCACCACCTTGTGGGCACTGGGGAATTGAACCCAGGGCCTTAGGCACTGGAGGCAAGTGCCTTAACCACTGAGCAATTTCTCCAGCCCTTTGGTGTGATATTCTAATGGACTTCCCAGGCAAAGTCTTCCCTGGCCAGAGATGTCCTGGGCAGCCATTTATCAGGGACAGTGGGCGACTTTAGGAATGTTAATTGGGGCCCAATGTTAGACTCTTTTCAAAGGGGCTTTTCAGGCTCCGCAGAGTGCTGGGAATCACAGGGAGGGAATTGGTCCTTTAGTGGCTACAGAGAAATGGAATGTTGCAAGGTCAGAGCCAAATTACCTTAGGCTACCTTTAGGTCCCCAGTAACCATTTATTACCACCTCTGTGTCTGACCTAACATCCTGGTAACTATCAGTTGATCAGGTATGACCTTTATGGAATGTACTAGCAAACCACCAACTTCCAACTTCCACCAACCCAGGCTGACCTAGAATTCACTATGTAGTCTCAGGGTGGCCTTGAACTCATGGTGATCCTCCTACCTCTACCTCTGCCTCCTGAGTCCTGAGATTTGCTTTGACACTTCTCACATGTATTTTGTTTTCAGATGCTTTTTTTTTTAAACCTTTTTTTATTAACAGCTTGTAGGACTGAGCTGGGGTTAGAATTTAGATAATGCCCAGCAAAAATTCCAATGCACCTCAAAATTTAAGGAGTACCCAGATTCTTGTCTATAAAGTTAAAGAATTAAAATCATAGACAACCAGATATTAAGGTATGGTGGGAGACTTTATTTAAGGGAACATGGGGAGTTACAGAGTTCTCCAGCCACCATTGTGGGGAGAACACATGAGGAGAGATTTTAATAAATCTGTGCTGCTCAGCCAAACAAGTAGAAGAAAAGATATCAGAGGGCTCCTATCATGAGAGAAAGGTTTATGTGGAAAAGAATCCTGAGCGCCCCTCACCCCTTACCTAGAAAGCGAAGTCCTCCTTCTAAGACGCCATGTGGAAGAAGAGACTGGCCTTTGTTCTAGGGAAGCTTTTTTAAAACTTCCACTAGGTAAGTCAGACAGCTGATTGGTCTACACCTGACCAATCAAACTTTGCATTTAGGTTTGGGCTCTGGCTAAAGACACCTCCCACTCAAGGGGAGGGGGTCTATGGAGCTTTCCTGAACTGTCACAAGTTTCCATAGTTATAGACAATAAACCATAATTCTCAAACCCACTTTCTCCCTCTTAAATCCACCCTCCATCATATCCCCCCTATCAGTTAGACTCATTTATTTTGATGTCATCATCCTTTCTTCCTATTATGGTCTTGTGTGTAGGCCAGGTCATGACTATCAAGGCCATTTTGTGTCTGGAAGATTGCATTGTATGCAGTCCTACCGTTCCTCAGGCTCTTACAAACTTCCCGCCACCTCTTCAGCAATGGACCCTGACTGTGTGATAGAGAGATCTCAATGCTGAACTGTCACCATGGTGTCTTTTAAATCATCCTGGTGGTCAACAACATCTGAAAAGAGAAGCTTCTCTAGCCAAAAGTGAGAATAGCATTAATATATGGGTATACACATTTAAAAAAGTGCTTATAAGGCAGCTTGGTGGACATAATATACGTATTTAGCAGGCTTTACTCCCCTGGGGCTCATGACCTCCCCCGCCATAGGCTTTTGACTAGGTCTTCAGTACCAGGCATGCAGTGGGCCTCCAGTCTAATTAGAGAGCAGTTGATTTCTCCCACAATAGATGTGCCAGTACTGCCCCAGTTGGCACATTGGGCCTGGCTGGCCAGTCTTAAGGCTTGCAAGGTCCACTTCTGTTCACCACCATTGATGACTTCTCTCTCCCATAGGGCTGCATGCAGCCATAGCTTTTTTTTTTTTCTCTCTCTTCTTTGAGGTAGGGACTTGCTGTAGCCCAGGCTGACCTGGAATTCACTATGTAGTTTCAGGCTGGTCTCAAACTCACGGCGATCCTACCTCTGCCTCCTAAGTGTTGGGATTAAAGGCATGGGCCACCACGCCTGGCAACTGTAGCTTTTCCCAGTTTTCTGTCATCTGGTTAACAGGGAGGTCCAGCACAGCTTCGGCTTGATTTCTCAGCTCGAGTACCTGGAGTCTTCAGCAATAGGGTCTTACTGTTTTATTCTGGTGGGCAACCAAGAGCCTTGGCAATGGCTCTAATGTTTTGGGGGCTTTAGGACCCTCCCTAGTCAACAATTCACTAGAAGGTCAGATGTTTTTTGACTTTGTTACCTGTATGATCTTCCTCTAAACTTTGGGTCAGTATAACCCCTGGTTCTCTGCTCTCACTCTGCTCCACGTGCGACCTTTAAACCCTGAGTCCTTCACTATCCTACTAGACTTTCATGAAGAGCCTGTGCTCACATGCTCTGCTTCCCACATCTGTGCTTTTGCTTCTTCTGAATCTTTTGGCCTGGGCTCTTGTACATGTTTTCAATGGCTTCTCTCTTGGCCATTCTCCCTTCCCCCCTCCAGCTTGGCAAGGAGGGGATTTCCCTTCTGTCCTGACTCTTCCTAACCTTCTTCTGGGCATCAAGTGTTCCTAAAGAAACCTCATAATTCACAATTTTCCCTAAATACACTTAATAATTCATAATTTCTCCTTAGAATCCATTTTCTCAATTCTTATTAAAATGGCTAAGAACCCAAAGGTTGGGGTTCACAGGCCTGGGGGAACCCAATGAACCCCCAAATCCTGCATCATAAAGTTCCAAATCCTTCTGGCAAACCTGTGCCAAAAAACTAATAACCATATAGGTTTATTGCAGCAATGACCTGACTTAGTACCAGTCTTTCTTTCTTTCAAGGTAGGGCCTGTTGTAACTAGCTTCAAGTTGCTGGGATGAATATCCAACCTGTTTGGGAGAGGAATAGGTTTATTTCAGATTACAAATCAATAGTGGAAGAAGCTGGCTCCCTTGCATAGATCCAAGCAAGGAGAAACCACCAAGCACTAGCATCACAAGCAAGCACTAACCACCAGAGCTCAAATGGCTCTCCGCACACCTTTGGGCTGGAATCCAGATCCACACCCAAACCCACTTGAGGGCTGGACATGCCCCTCTCATAGCAGGAATCTGCCTGTTAGGGGCTGCAGTTGAAATAAAGCACCTCAGTCTATGTGGCCAGGATCTCACTCTGGCTCAGGCTGACCTGGAGCTTATTCTATAGTCCCAGGCTGCCTTCAAACTCATTGTGATCCTCCTCCCCGTGTGTTGTGGTCAGCTTTCTAGTTGCTGCGCAGAAAGAACCCAAGCAAAAGCAGCTTGTGGAAGAATGGGTTTATTAGGCTTACGGACTCGAGGGGAGACTCCATCCTGGCAGGGAAGGTGATGGCATGAGCAGAGGGTGGACATCACCTCTGCCACAGCACTGCAAACAGCGGCAGGAAGGTGTGCCAAACACTGGCAAGGGGAAGCTGGCTTATAACCCCATAAGCCCGCCCCAACAACACAGCTCTAGTGAGGTTCTAATTCCCGAATTGCCATCAGCTGAGGATCGATCTATCAGAACACATTCACTTGTTTGTGGGGGACACCTGGATCAAACCATGACACTGCCTTCCAAGTGCTGGGATTAAAGGCGTGCAACACCACACCTGGCTTTAAAAAAATATATTTCCAAGGAGGGAAAGAGAGAGACTGGAAATGCTAGAGCTTCTAGCTACTGCCAATAAACTCCAGATGCAGGCACCACTTTGTGCATCTGGCTTTACATAGGTACTGGGGAATAGAACCCAGGTTGTTAGGCTTTGCAGGCAAGTGACTTAACCACTGAGCCATCTCTCCAGCCCCATACCTGGCTTTTTAAAATATATATTTTTATTTTATGACAGGCTATTCTCTTCTATGCCCTTGCCTCTATTACCTCTATTACCCTGGAGGCCCCCCTCAGTGGGGCCATAAAGGCCTCAGTCAGTCCCTATGGGGTAGTGGGGACCATGTCTCAGGATATTCCTACCCACTCTATAGCTCTTACAATCTTTCTATCCCCTCTTCTGCAATGTTCCCTGAGCTAAGGCAGGCCTGTTGGCAGTCTGATTTAGCACAGCTGGCTTTTTTTGTTGTTGTTTTTTCGAGGTAGGGTCTTGCTTTAGTCCAGGCTGACTTGGAATTCACTATGTAGTTTCAGGGTGGCCTTGAACTCACGGCAATCCTCCTACCTCTGCTTCCCGAGTCTGGGATTAAAGGCGTGCACCACCACGCCCGGCGACATCTGGCTTTTTAAAAAGATTTTTTTTGCAAATAATAGCATTTTAAAAAATGTTATCTAAGGTGGGAAGAGAAAGGGAGAGAGAATATAAATGGGCACACCAGGGCTTTTCCTTAGTGCAAAACAACTCCAGATGCATGTGCCACTTTGTGCACCTGGCTTTACACGGGTACTGGGGAATCACTCGGGTTGTTGGACTTTTCAGGCAAGAGCCTTAACCTCTGAGCCATTTCTCCAGCCCCTCAGTACCAGTTTTTTTTTTTAATTCTCTTTTTTGAGGTAGGGTCTTTCTCTAGCCTAGGGTAACCTGGAAATTCACTTTGTAGTCTCAGGCTTGCCCCGAACTCACAGTTCAGAGGAAAATACTAAGTCTTGAAGACATCTGGAAGATGTGGTTTGATTCAGGTGTCCTCCATAAACTTAGGTGTATGGAATGCTTGACTCCCAGCTGATAGCAAATCTGGAATTAGGACCTTGTTGGAATTAGGACCTACGTAGGGGGTGGGCTTATGAGTATTACAGCTAGCTTCCTTTTGCCGGTGTTTGGCACACTCTCCAGGAGGTGATGACCAGCCTCTGCTCATGCCATTTCCCCTGCCATCACAGAGCTTCCCCTGTAGTCTGTAAGCCAGAATAAACCCTTTCTTCCCATCAGCTGCTTTCTGCCAGCAATGGGAAACCAACTGCAGCAGAGGGGATAGTGAGTGTTAAAGACCAGAAACTAGATTCCCCTAAGTCATTGTTTGCCATCCTTGAAACTGTGTCCACACTGTTCTCAAGCAGAGGAGTTCCATGTGAAGTTTTGTTTTTCGAGGTAGGGTCTCGCTCTAGCCCAGGCTGACCTGGAATTCACTATGTAGTCTGAGGCTGGCCTCAAACTCACAGTGATCCTCCTACCTCTGCTTCCCGAATGCTGGGATTAAAGGTGTGCGTCACCACACCCGGCCATGTGGTTTTAAAAGTTTCTTTCCTGGAAGCTTCACCTGGCAGCTGGATATATTTTGCCTAAAGATATTCCAGATGCTTTTCAAAATTCAGGTGATAAGTTGCATGAACAACACGAGTGCACAGCTCACAGACATGTCTGTGGACAGACTCTGTGTTACTACAGAAGACGTATGATTTTAAGTTCTGTCAAAATTTATAGAGAATTAGGTTTTCTACAGATAAACTTGTTTTAACTTAATTAGCATAGCACACACTCTTATATATGTGATTACTCAGAGGAGAGTGGTCATTTTATTTCTTTTTTAATTTTATTTATTCATTTTTTTCAAGCAGAGAGAGAGAGAGAAAATGCACCAGGGCCACCACCTTGTGGGTCTGATTTATGTGGGTCCTGTGGAATTGAACCCGGGGCCTTAGGCACTGGAGGCAAGTGCCTTAACCACTGAGCCATCTCCCCAGCCCATATTTCTTGATTTTTCCAGGCAGGGTCTCACTCTAGCCTAGGATGACTTGGAATACACTATGTAGTCTCAGGGCAGCCTTGAACTAACAGCAATCCTACTGAGTGTTGGGATTAAACTGTGCACCACCACGTCTGGTCTTAGTTTTTTTTTTTTTTTTTAAATTTTATTAATTTATTTATTAGAGAGAGAGAGAGAGAGAGAGAGAGAGAGAGAGAGAGAGAGAGAGGCAGACAGAGAATATGGGCGCACCAGGGCCTCCAAGCCACTGCAAATGAACTCCAGACACATGCGCCCTCTTGTGCATCTGGCTGTATATGGGCACTGGGGAATCGAACTCTGGTCCTTTTGCATTGCAGGCAAACGAATCAGCCGCTAAGCCATCTCTTCAGCCCAGTTTTTTTTTTAAATATTTTATTTATTCATTTTCAAGCAGAGAGATACAGAAGAGAGATGAGAGAGAGAGAGCACCAAGGCCACCACCTTGTGGGTCTGGCCTATGTGGGCACTGGGGAATTGAACCGGGGGCCTTAGACACTGGAAACAAGTGCCTTAACTGCTGAGCCATCTCTCCAGCCCCAATCTTAGTTTTTAATTTTACTATCTACAGACATGTGCGCGCGAGTGCGTGCGCGCATGCGTGTGTGTGTGTGTGTGTGTGTGTGTGTGTGTGTGTGTGTGCACGCGCGCGCACATATCAGGGTCTCTTGCCTGTGCCACTCTGCATCTTACTTTACATGGGCGCTGGGGAATTGAACCCAGGCTGACAGGCTTTGCAAGCAAGCACTTTTAAGCAGAGCCATCTCCCCAGCTCCTAGTCATTTTAAATTGAAGACATAAATTTACAATACTATAAAATATTTGAAGATTAATACCAACACCTGATAAAAGCCATTACAAACTAGCTAGCATATGTAATGTTCCAAGCAGGAATCTGGACCACTTTGCTCTGTAAGTAATCAACACCACCAAACAAAGCACATTTCTTAGCCTGGAAGAAATGATTGTCAAAAACTAATTAATATATTGAATGTAAGGGCGAGAAAAATGATCTTGATGAAGACTTCTCCATGCAGTCAATCTTTATTATAGCAGGATTCGCATATTCACATCAAGTACATACAACTTTTTTGCCTTTTATATAATACAGAGTTTTTAAATAACTTTACACAGAAATAAATTTCAATCTGATTTTCAGCTATCTTTTTTATTTAATTCTCCATGCTTTCTATCCAAACTGAACAATATTTTCCATTATACAAATTTACATGAGAAAAACTCCATAGTACAAATGAAGGGACCTGAGCAGGAAAGAGAACCAAAGTATCAGAAAGTGGGTACAGGGAAGAAGACAAAAGTCAAGCAAACACGGAGGAGGAAGGAATAGGAAGGAGACATCATCCATTTGACTGAAAATAAATGTCTTTTTTCTTATGAATTGAAAAATAAGCTTTAAAAATAGTTACTCCATTATAATTTTTGCAAAGCAGGTATAGAGAGGTCTGTGGACAATGAAAAAGTCCCCATCTTTTCACTGGGAACACCCCAGACTCCATGAGAACCTTTTCAATGCTTGAGTGGAACTGAAGTGACATAAACCGGAACCTTTGGCAGTTATAGACAAGAGGAATGTGTAGGAGTGGTGAGACAGGACCATAATCCACTGCAGTGCACACATGGTGCACTTCCCTTCCCTCTCCTTGCGGGCAACTTGTCCTCAGACCCAGTGCATGAAAAGGGCTGTTTCCTTTCCTTCATCTAAACCAAGGAGCAATCACAACTACTGAATGGAATTCAGAGACACATCGATGAGTGAGTCAGTGCCTGGTCAGATAGATGTACAGTCCTATCTTACAAACAGCAAGTGTTGAATGAGGGAAAGATCAGATGATGTACACCCAACAAAAGGGACAATCACAAGTGTTATTACTGGGACTCAGTCCCTCAAATCATGTGACATCAGAAGGACAAACCAAATTGAGACCATGTGGTGTAAAAGGAAACAGGACCCACTGAAAAGTATTTTTAAAAGCAAGCAAGCACACACACACACACACACACACACACGCACGCACGCACACACACACACACACACTCTACCTACCCCCATACACCTGGTATGTAAACTAAAATAACATGAAGATAAATAAGACATAAGGTTAGCCACTTTGAATAAAAGGCATATGTTTATGTAGCTGGTTTTAATCAGCTATGGAACACACATAAGTGTATTAGGAAGGAATGATTTAACAAAACCGTTCACAGCTTAGAATGAAAAGCACACTTATTGCACTCTTACATTGTATTTCAGGGAATTCTAGTTCCTACCCTTAATTACATTAGCTTTTTACTAACCCCCAGATTTAACTGCCACCTCACCCATTTTGGTCCGTTTTCTTCCATTTGTGCCTTATTCTGTTGCTTAGGATAGTCTTCAGTTTCTTCTTGTGTAACTCACAAACTCACGACCGTTCAAAAGGCTTAACACAAGCACAAGAGTGACTTTCAAGGCAAACATGGGACTAAACAACTTACAAGTCCCATTCCAGCCTGTACAGACTGCTTCTTTGCTGCAGCTCTCACCTGTCTCCTGCCGTCTCCCCTGCACACTCGGCAGATGGGAACCAGTGATCATGGGTGCTAGAGAATGGACTCAGCCTGCCAGGAAGAGCAAATGATTTGCACAAAACATCTTTTTGATACTAACATGAATAAATATATTTCAGTTCTCTGTTTTTAAAGAGCACATCAAATGCACCACAAAAGACACATTAGCTGCTGTCCTCATGCACAATTGGTTCTATCATTGCAAGTAGTCAAAACAGCTAAATGAAAGTAAACATTTTAGTGAAACTGATTTAGCAATAAGAACTGAACAGCTGAAATTATTGAGTGTAAAATAAAGGATCTGCTTTTATCACTTTATTGAGGTGGTGACTATGTATATGTTTTTTAAACTTTTTCCTCTTAAGATTTTATGAAATGGGGATGTGGCTTACTGGTAGAGCCCTTGCCTAGCATATGCAAGGCCCTGGCTTCCATCCCCAGCAAACACAAAACAAGCAACCCCTCTCACAAAAGAAACTAAACAAATTATTCTCTACAACTGGCAAAAATTAGGACTTTCAATTTAAATGTTTTTGCTCAAACAGAAGTAAAAATAAGTTATCTGAAGATTAAACAAGGTTTACTGTCAAGTATACTGATATTCTAAACATCTTACCAGCATTTTCAACTTTCCCAGAGCTGGCAACATGGACCATGAATATACTTCACTTCACTTCAACTCTCCTCTGGCCATCTCTAAGCCATTGCCTCTGTAGGCAGATACTCTGGCATCAGTAACTCATCTTAGTGAAACAGCCAATGGGAACAATGCACTACTTCTCAGTGGCGGTGAACCAGTGTCCAGTTCACTCCCATTCCAACTCCCCCTCACAAAGGACACCTCCAAAGACTCTGTGCCCTCACCACCATCCACCTGCAATCAAGTCCTGGAGGCAAGTTTATAATTCACCTGAAGAATGGGTGACTAGGTTGGCAGCACTTCTCTGAACCAAACAAATCAAATCCTGCCTCGATGTGAATTTCTCCTTTCTCACTAATACCTGATTGCTGCTCAGCATATAGTACTTCAAAACTAAGCTACAGCAGTATCTTAAATTGTCAAACATTTTTGTTGTATAAAAGTTCCATGCTTTGAAGAACCTATGGGAATAGAAAAAGTTTCTCTAGAAATGTCACTGAACTATGTTTTCAACCTAGTTGCTCTATGTGATAAATATTTCTGACTATTACTAGGGATTATGTGCTTTAAAAAAATAATCTTGTTCACTGAAAATTTACCGGTTTTCTCATTTTTTTAAATGTGATTTTGGCTATAAACTCTTTAGTGCATTTATCTTTGCAGTCTAAATTGCACTCTAAAAATATTAACACAGCTGAGTTAAACCAGAGTGGCTGTTCTCTTCATAAATCACTGATTTCTGCTAAAATTTTAGCTTTTTTTTATTGCATCATGAAGGCACAGTAAGATCATTTGGCAATTGTCAAGGTCTTTTCCTAGAGCCTCACCCACATGGTAGCCACTTGCTGCTTATCCTCAAGTGAGCCTTCCTGCTCTGGCTGTGGTTTTCTTTACAGCTGACTTGTGCTGGTCTCAGGGTGCTGATATGAGACTAACAATGCCACCTTGGAGCTTACAGAAGGGCACCCTGTACCATCTTAGCTGGGCAATCTCTTGGTATGAGATCTGTGCATGTGACAAAGCTGCGACTAGCTTATTATGGAGATGTTCTGTGTTGCTAAGCCTACTGCAAAGTAAGAGTATGCCGTGGTTAGTGTGTGAGACCGCAACTACTGAATGTCATGCAGCTGCAGCTGACCTCAGGCTAAGATCCTGAAATGTGCCCTTAATCAGATCCTGCCACTACTTCCACCACCACCCAGAAACTCTGAGCTACGTGCTTGTTTTTCCTCCTTACAGTATCACTGCTCAAATGTATAATGTCCTTCAGGACAAATCCACATATACACTAAAGTTAAAATCTTACATCATCATGTTCTAGAGCTCCTGTCTTCTCATAGTTTAAAATAAATAACTATTCATTACCTCATTCTGAGGAGGTAGTTTTGAAGAGGTCACCTGAACCTGCACTGCGTTTCAAACTAAAGCCAGATGCTGAGGTTTGCGACAGGCTGGAAGGTGAGCTCTGAAGAGGGGCTCGCAGCAGCTCTGAGGTGCCTGATGAATACAAGACGACATCATGTGACAAGAAGTGGGACCACACTGAGAATGAGGAAATATTTACAAGGTTTCTGGCTGACAAAGCTGAAGTCTCAGTGTCAATAACTAATGCCTTCCTCTCCTACACTAGCATAAATAGAACATACACTTCATATGGGACTCTATCTTCTCATTAGGTCCTAATAGATTTCTAATACAATGAGGAATGGGATGTTTAGGAGCCAGAACTTTCTTTCAAGGTGCATCTGAATATAAATGACCACAATGAATTCTCTACTCACAAGTTCTTTCTATAAATTACCTTTTTTTGTCAAAATTATTTCAGTGGCAAGCTTGGGTTCTAGATTATAGTTTAATGATGAAAGAAGTCCATCAGTAATAGTACATATTTTAAAAAAACAATTCCTTATAGCTCTCAAACCTTTCAGAAGACTTCACTCTCGCCACAAAACCCAAAACACCGCAAAAGGTGCTGCAACCACTTTATGGACAGACTGACAGGTACAGCCTTACAAGACGGACAGGGCGGCCTCACTCTGTCTATACAATTCCTCATAAAGTGCTCGGCACACAAGGATAGAATCTTCCTTGTATTTTTGGAGGAGCTCAATCAAATGATCTGTAGCTTAAGCATCAAAAAATAAATGAAGCACAAAGGAAACCCCTTTTTGTGTCATTTGTAAACTAGTAAAGAATTGATAGAAAATAAGGGAGATTTAAACATGTATTTCTACTTTTAAAATTCTCTATAAAAATCTCTCAATGCCCTGGGCCTGATTTCTGGGCACAGCTTCATTTAGTATCAGTCTGCTTTCCTTCACTTTTTCAACTGAGATAACAACGTGTAATAAAATGAAAGGAAGGATTTTGGTTAGACAACTAGAAGACAAGCTTTCTCCTCCCTCAGTGTGGTGGCCCTGCCTGAGGCATGACTAGCGGGCTCTACTTCCTCAGCAGGAATTGAACACATACCATGGTGTGTTCAAGCTGAATCTCTCTAGCCAGAACCCAAGAGCTAAGCTAGTTTTGGTAAAGGAAACAACCATGTGATAAAGCATCTGAAAGAATAACTAATGATTTTCAAAGAGAGGTGTACCATGCAGAGGGCTGCTTTTCTTATCACCATGAATCATTTCCAGCTTTTTAATTTCTAAATTTTTAAAGACACTGCTCTGCTCATGTAAGACTTCAAAAAATGCTGCTGCTCAAATTGATTAATATACATATTTCCCACTTTACTGAGACCATCTTTCACAAGTCCATTAAATATTTGGTAGGCCTTCCTCTGATGATGGGCATTTTAGCAAAAATCATTTAATGGTAATGGGTAGGCTAAAATATGGGCCTTGAGTTATATAATTTGAAACATTTTTGAAATTTTATTTGATTAATTTTATTTAGGTTCCACAGAATTTCTTTCAGGTTCTTGGTTATAGCTTAGTTGCTAAGTACATCTCATTTTTTTGAGTTGCACTTCTAAATTTTGATAAGTTATTCTAGACTCCTGATACGGGAGGCATTTTCCATTACTATATCCAGTCACTCTCTTGGCTATAATGGTGACTTATATTACTATTTTCTAAAGGCCAAGGAAGGATATGACTAGATTTTTTTTGTTTGTTTTTCAAGGTAGGGTCTCACTCTAGCCCAGGCTGACCTGGAATCAACTATGTAGTCTCACGGTGGCCTTGAACTCATGGTGATCCTCCTACCTCTGCCTCCCGAGTGCTGAGATTAAAGGCGTGCACCACCATGCCCGGCTTTATATTTTTCATTTATACAAAGATAAGATTTAGGGTCTTAACACCATAGCAACCCATTCTATAAAACAATTGATGACAGGCCTGTCCATTATCCTCAACAGTTCTCTATTTCCTACCCAGAGAACCCAGCTGACAAATTTACCCAACCTTTTGAAGACCAGGCTTGGGAAAAAAGGAAGAAAGAGAATGAATGGAGACACCACCGTTTTTATTTTAGGTTGCATATTCTAGATAAAAGACTAGAGAGAGGATGTAGGATATAGTGTAGGAGTAAGTTGGAAGAAACAATGACATTATTAGCAAAGATGTTAGTGTGGATCCAGCAAGTACCATTAATTTAAAAATTATAAATAACTGTTGTTATACTAAGACTCTTCATATTTAGGTAGAGAAAAGGATATTTGTTTAAAAGTTGTTTATATAACAAAAATAAAAATTTCAAGATATATAATTCTGGTGGGAAGTATTAATTTATTCTAATTAAACCAGAAAATTCTCTTTTCTAATAAAAATAGAAGGAATTCAGAAATTAAAACCTGTACCTTGCATTTATTTAAATTACATAAATTTCTCATATTTAAAACTGTCAGTCAGCAGTTTTGTAGGCGCATTTTGTGCCTTGGACAAAGCAGTCATGTAAGTACTTGGTGACTGGAAGAGCTTCGAGGAAGATACGGACTGTATTTTCCTGAGAATTTGCTACATTGTGGAGGAAACAAGTCCCCATCCCTCACCTCATTGCTGGACCCAATGAGAAAAGAAGGCGATGTGTGCCAGCACTGTTCAGCCCGCATGGTTAGGCAGAGACCAGTGAGCAAGGCAACCCCAGGCGAGAGAGCCAGAGGTCAGGAAGAAGATGCAGCATTCCCTTTCTCTGCTCCCAATGCAGCTCCTCCTCACCTCTCACCCTCCATTTAAAGAGCTTCTCTGTGATAAAACTTGTTGAGGACTAAACACTTGCCACAGGGAAAAGGTATGCTGCATTTTTGTTCCATCCCTCAGAAATTAATGAGTGGTGGCTAGGGGAAAGAGCTCCACTACAAAATCCCCAGAGCAGGAAAGAGAATGGTGCTTGGTGACTGAGATCGCCCCATCAGATGACTAGCCACAACCGATCTGGTGGTTAGAAGGGCAAAGTTGACTGGCAGACTTTCCATAGCAAATTTCCCAAGCTGTAGCAGCAGTTTCTTTCCATCATGCCTGACCGTCAAAAGGTCAGAATTCAGGGTCTCTCCTCTTTCTTCCTGGGAGTGGGCAGACTTGTATGCACGTGGTATTTGGATTGAAGAAACACTGGCAGCAGAGAATTCTGGTTCCTAAACATTCTTCCCTCTTGTTGATTAGGAAATTCCATTCTGTTCCACATGAGCTTATGCATTGAAAAGTTTGTATCTTTAAAAAAAGATTTGAGGAACAGAAGTGTGTTTTGATGTTAACAAACTGTACGAACACAAGACTTAAGAAGTAAGAGTAGATGCTGCCATGATGGGAGTGGCTACTTGAAGGCTGCAAATTCTCCTGTAGAGGGAGGACAAGAGCTAATTTTAAAAAAGTTATCTCAAAATAACCCCAAAACAGAAAAGCCTCATTTGACTCTCACTGAAAAGTAACCACAAGTCTAGTAACATCGGCACTAGTTTAAACTCCAAATGGTTGAAATCCACTCCCCAATACAAGTATGTAGAAAATGGTATGCAGTAAATGGCTCAATAATGGTTTAGTGATACCAACTAAATACCAATTCTGAAGATCATTTACCAGACCAAGTTGAAAACAAGTCCAATGGACAAAATTGATTTTTGATAGTAACATCTATTTGTATATATACACAAACTCATTTTCACCTATCACATTATATTCTTATAATGCCACTAACAATAGAGAAGAACCAGGAATTATCCTCATTTTGCAAAAGATAAATAAGGGGTCAAATTTGTTCATATTACACACTTGACATAAGAAAAAAGACTTAATTTTCTAGCAATTACACCTTTCCCCTAACCCAAATTTTAAGTCTAGGCATATATCACTGAACACACTCTGTTGCATAAGGAATTCTTTGAATTACAAAGCTCCTTTGAGGTCATACGACTTCAGCTTATCAAACTGGAGAACTGCATGGCATTATTTTTCATCTACAATTTTGTCTTTCTTCGACTTACAGCTAACAGCCAGTTCCTGTTCTTGTATATACCATAGCTAATTTTAGGGGATTGGTTAAAGACTAACAGATTAGGATTTAGTCAGTAACATCACCATCATCCTTTTTGTTGTTTTTGCTTTTGAAACAGGGCCTTGCTATTATATAGCCTAGGCTTGGCCTCAAATTCATAGTGATCCTCCTCCCTCAGCATCCTGAGTGCTCGGATTACAAGCTTGGGTCACCATGCCTGGCCCTACACATCACCATTTCTTAATGGTAGCTTCTGATGAAGATCCAAGTCTTCACTTATATGACACAGTACACTATTTAATCTAGGAATAACCTATTCAATATTTGGTTTTTTTTTTTTATTGTCCATAATGAGTTACAACATTTAGTGGGCAAACAATGAGTTGTTATCCCCAATTCCCCGCTGCCCTCCCCTCCCCCCTCAACTGGATAACCTCCCTCCATGGGTCGTCTGGATCAGTCCTTGTGACAGGGGAACATGGATAGACTAGTAATCAGCCAGTTTCTCCTGTCCGTACCTCTGGATAGTCTCCCCCACCACGGCTCTCACAATCTTTCCGCCCCCTCTTCCGCATAGTTCCCTGAGTCGTGGTGGATGAGTATTAAGGCTGCTTTAAGGTTGTGAGCTTAGGGGTCTTCGTGTCGAAAATCGTTGGTTTCTGTCTCACTGGCTTATCCTGTGTTGATTTAATGGCTGTGGGCCCCTTTGTTCATTCCGTCATTCTCTGGGGGTTCCATTTGGATCCTCCACAGTATGACTGTGGTGGCTCCTCTCTTGCCAGAATCTCAGCTATCGGCCTACGGTCAGTTCCTATCCAATATTTGATTGCTATCAGATTCTTAAGTGGTTGCAAGAGAATGCAGAGATGACCCAATACACAAAAGATGGCTAATGACTGTCTTGGGGAATCCTAAATCTTGCTACTTAGCATGAGTGCCTGATGCATGCCAGGCGCCTCACCGAACACTTTACACACATTAATCCACATAATAATCATATTGGACAGAACTATTTTCTTTCCTCTCTCTTTCTTTCTTTGAAATAGGGTCTCGTTCTAGCCCAGGCTGACCTGGATTTCACTATGTAGTCCGAGACTGGCCTTTCCGAGTGCTACCTCATTTCCAGCTCCCTAAGCACTCTCCCCTTCCCCACCTGAGTTAGGGTCTCACTCTAGCCCAGTCTGACCTGGATCTTACTCTGTAGCCCAAGGTGGGCCTTGAACTCATGGTCATCCTCCTACCTCAGCCTCTTGAGTGCTGGGATTAAACACATACATCCACCATGCCCAGCTCCTATATAATATTTTTTTTGAGGTAGGGTCTCACGCTAGCCCAGGCTGACCTGGAATTCACTATGCAGTCTCAGGGTGGCCTTGAACTCATGGTGATCCTCCTACCTCTGCCTCCCGCATGCTGGGATTAAAGGCATGTGCCACCACGCCCGGCTTCCTATATAATTTTTAATAATTAAGGTACAGCAAGTGGACTGTAGATAGTCACACTATCTCATTTCATCTAAGTTTTTAATAAATAAATAAATAAATAAATAAATTTTTGGTTTTTAGAGGTAGGGTCTCTCTGTAGCCTAGGCTGACCTGGAATTCACTATGTAGTCTCAGGGTGGCCTTGAACTCAACGTGATACTCCTACCTCTGCCTCCCAAGTGCTGAGATTAAAGACATGTGCCACTACACCCGGCTTTCTTTCTTTCTTTTTTTTTTTAAAAACAGCAACTAAAATATTGTTGAGTCAAAAACGAGAAAAGGGCCGGGCATGGTGGCGCATGCCTTTAATCCCAGCACTCGGGAAGCAGAGGTAGGAGGATCGCCATGAGTTCAAGGCCAGCCTGAGACTACAGAGTGAATTCCAGGTCAGCCTGGACTAGAGCGAGACCGTACCTCGAAAAACCAGAGAGAGAGAGAGAGAGAGAGAGAGAAGGAAACTGGCTGGACACAGTGGTCACACTTCTACTAATCTCAGCACTTGGGAGGTTGTGACAGGAAGGTCTAGAGCTCTAGGCCAGGCCAGCCTGTGCTATATGGGGTAAGACCCCATCTTACAGCTAACAGATTCTAGAAAACACACACACACACACACACACACACACACACAAATACAACTTATAAAAAACAAACTCTTCCCCCCAAACTCCAAACCATTTACAAGTAAAGTTGATGCTAAAGATCATTTTACCAAAAGCCCGCTGCTTCTACTAGAATCCAGTCCCCCCCCAATAATTAAACTTTGGGTGGGTGGAGGACAAATAGAATTCATATTTTAAGAATTTTTTAAAAAAAGCTCTTTTGTATAAATGTGCCCCAAATCAAACAATAACAAAGATATGAAAAGCAGATACTTTTGGCCTTAGCTACATGAGACTGTATATGTAAATCTTATATTCCTTTTTGCATTGCTGGAAATCTCTAGGTTCCAACTCCTATCCTGTCTTATTTTTTTTTGAGAGGCAACTTTACTTGTGTGAAGTAATTGGAAGTGAAGCACCTGATAATCTTTGTGAACTTTTGAAAGTCTTGGTATGTTACTTTAACTAAAAATTAGAGGTGAAAATGTAAAAAAAAATAAATGTAATGTTTTCTTTCCTCTCCTTTTTGATTAAGGGTAACCTAAATTCTTATTTACTTGATTTTATATAAGAATGGTAGACTGCTTACAATGCAATCTAGACACAAAATGGCCCGACATTACCTACACAAGACCTTCATAATGGGAGGAAAAGAAAAGACGATATCGAAACAAAGTCAAGACAAATTGAGAGGGGAAGGGGATATGATGGAGGGGTATCTGAGAGGGGGAAAATAGGGGTAGAGAGGGAATTATCATGGTTTATTGCCTATAATTAGGGAAGCAAACAATAAAGTTAAAAAAATGGTACAGAGAATACATGGGAAGGCTTTAAAAAAATAAACTGATTTTAGATCCTTCAAAGCTATGCATTTTAAGGAAAAACATTTCTTTTGAGACAGGGTCTCACTAGCCTAGGCTAGCCTTGAGCTTCCACTCTCCTGACAGTCACTTGAATGCTGAGATTATGGACATGTGCCCCTGTGTGGGGGGGCTAAGGACTTTATTAACAAGTTTAAAAACATAATCAATTCTTCTTCTAGTCCAGAATTGAAGGAATTTCAAATTTCAATGGTCACTAAACATTTTACATTTTTTTCCGAGCTAGGGTCTCACTCTACTCAGGATGGCCTTGAACTCAGTGATCCTTTCACTTCTGCTTCCCAAGTGCTGGGATTAAAGGCATGCACCACCACACCTGGTAAAAATATGTAATTTAATAAAATTTCTTTTCTTTTTTTGGTTTTTCGAGGTAGGGTCTCATTCTAGTTGAGGCTGACCTGGAATTCACTATGTAGTCTCAGGCTGGCCTGGAACTCATGGCGATCCTCCTACCTCTGCCTCCCGAGTGCTGGGATTAAAGGCGTGCGCCACCACGCCTGGCAATAAAATTTCTTAAACAAGAAACATACTGTGAAAAATCCAAGAGAGATTGCGGCAGGACGACTGTTGAGGGTTCAAGGCTAGCCTAGTCCTGTCTCAACAAAACAACAACAACAAACAAAACAAAAAAGGGATGGAAAAAAAACCTATCATGTTATTTCTTATCCAAAATTGTCATTGCATTATAAGTAGGAAAACATTAGCTACATGCTCACTACTCTTATTTGTGAATAAGAACTCCACCTACTAATTACTAATGGCCTTATCTTTAGGTCACTGGAGGGCTCTGATATTTTCCAACATATTACATGGTCTGTTTCTTTTGTCTAGTATTTTTCCCCATGCTGGGAATCAAACCCAGGGCCTTGTGCATTCTACCCAAGTACTCTACCAGTAAGCTATATGCCCAATCTCTAGGCCTTGGGTTTTGGAGACAGGGTCTTGCTATGTAGCTCAGGCCTACCTTGAACTTAGTATTCTCCTGTCTGTACTGTGCCTGTTTTTTGTTTTTTTTTAATATGAGAAATGTTCTTTTCCATTACCATTAAAGTCATGATGGCATTGCTTATGTAAAACTACCCAATGAAGAACAAAGGTAGCCATGATACTGAGCAGATTCCTTAGATGCACTCTGACAATGCAAGTGAAGACAGCATTTCAGAAATTTCTCTGTGGTACTTAAAATCTAAATTATTAATTTCAAGTCTTTCCAATGTTCTACTTTATTGACTTTCAAACAGGAGGACATGTATGCAGAAGTGATCATCTTTGGCTTTTGGCTGTATCTAATTATCACAAGTCTATACTGAGTTAAGTGAAGATGTAGTCAAGAGGCTGGCTATGGTCCCTAGGTGACTATGAAGTAGAAATGGCAGGATTTTTGTTAAGATCACAATGTCACTTCCTGCTTTTAGATTCCTTCTGAGTCACAAAAGATTACACTGTATGACTGTCACATTAAACTCATTTCTACACACAAAAACTATTACATTAAAAGTACTTTACACCGAGAAGTGTAAAAGAGTGCCAGGCA
>PVHP010005576.1:54099-64890 GCA_004024765.1 Zapus hudsonius
TACATAGTGAATTCCAGGTCAGCCTGGGCCAGAGTGAGACCCTACCTCAACCCCCCCCCCCCAAAAAAAAAATTCTGTGATCTGGCTGTTTGGCAATCAGTTATCTCAAAGAAAAATAAACTTGAAACTTCTCAGAATCTGTGAAGTTATTTTTTGGGGAGGGGGGCATGAAAATAAGAGGACAAGACATTTGAAAGGAAACATACATGTAAGACATCCTTAATATATAAAATAAATGTTATCTAAAACAACTCCAATTTATAATGCTTCACTAAAAATCCAGTTAAACCATTTTGCATATGCCAAATATAACACCGAGCAGTATTTTTTATATTTGGCTACTTGTACCAACAACTTATTAAAAGGAATTCTCTATTGCTTGAAGGAAATAAAGGACTTCCACAGTTTCTGTACTGTAGTAAAAAGAAATTGGTACATTAAAATGTTAAGACTAAATAAAGCAGGATTAATTTTCCACCTTCTCTGCCATAGGCTAACCTGCTGTAAACTTTTACCTGGTAGTGCAGACAGCAGTTCACCTCTGGAGTCCCTAGTGATGAATGGTAGCTAACAACAAGCACTGCATGAGAAACTTTAATACTTAGAATAACCAAGCAAACAGAACAAACGCAGAAGAGGAAGTAAAGCCTCCAGAAGAGGCACTGCAAATTTTTGGCAATGTTTGTATACATATATTTTTCAACCCATCAATGCTGAAAATTCAGGATTAGGAATGAATTTTAGATTGGGAAAATTTTGCCTAGTTTTTAAACAACACAAGCATTCTTTAGTTCACTTACAAATAAGAAGTACCCTAGTCAATTTAACATTTAAGCAAACACGTTCATTTTATTTTTGTTGCTACCTTACTTTAATTTTTCACTTATTTAGTTTGTGTCAGTGGACTGGAAACGCACCGTATCCCCCAGCCTGGATGGGTGTTTTTGGAGAAGCACAAGCATATAGACTAAAATCCTCTGTTTGGAAACCAGCCCGATTCAAAGAGGGTTCTGATGCACTGCGGTGAATTTTTGGCAATGAGCGGGCCAGCAGCTCAATAGAGGCGAGAATCTATGAAAAAAAAGAAACAAAACAAAAGGAGAAAAAGAAAAGAAAAAACAATGCAGAATGTAAATCTAGGTAGTATAAATCTTTTAAAAACCACAACATATTAGTATTTGAAATCTTACATTATTTTTAGTTTTTTAAAGTTTGTTTATTTGCACACACAGAGAGACAGAGAGAAGACAGAAAGAGTGGGCACACCAGGACCTCTAACCACTGTTAATGAACTTCAGATGCATGTGCCATTTTGTGCATCTGGCTTTATGTGGGTACTGGGGAAATGAACCTGGGTTGTTAGGCTTTGCAGGCAAGGGATTTAACTTGAGCAATCTATTCAGTCCTATTTTCAGGTTTTTTTTTTTTTTTTTTTTTTTGGTTTTTCAAGGTAGGGTCTCACTCTAGCCCAGGCTGACCTGGAATATACTATGTAGTCTCGGGGTGGCCTTGAACTCATGGTGATCCTCCTACCTCTGCCTCCCGAGTGCTGGGTTTAAAGGCGTGCACCACCACGCCTGGCTCTATTTTCAGTTTTATAAATGCTTTATGAATAGAAATATAAATACAAATATCCCCAAACTCCCCTAATACTACAACCTTTATTTGGGTAAACTGAATGGGGGAGTAACTCACCGTAATCTGTTGCTATTTTAGAACATTTGACAGCATTGGAATGGTAAATAATGAAAATTAAAACCAATTATCCAGCTATTTAGTATAGACTGTGAGCCCTTTTTGGATAGAAGATGGAGTATCGAAGTAAAGCACTACCTGACTGCCTCTCAGCAAGCAAATGCTTTTAATCACTATCTCCCCAGCCCTATATGACTATCTCTGAAAAGAACCAGCAGAACAATTCATCTGGGAAAAAACCAAGCAGTTGGAAATGTTTCACACACATAAGATTAAAAATAGGACCCTAACTGATCTAGACTGCTCATGGCACATGCATGAGGAGTGACAGGTGACAACCCAAGGGTGAATACAGGTGTGGTAGATTTGAATAGATGTCCCCCAAAAGAATCAAAGGTTTATTATAATTGTGAATTGTCTCCAGCTCTCAGGCTGGAGGAGGTGTCACTTTGGCCTGGCCTCCTGGGGACTAGCCCTGAGGTATTTCAAATTAGATGCAAAATACTAGGGATACATATGCAAAACAGCAGCCTGAACCCAAGTCTGGCAGTTCTGCTATTTGTGAGTTTCAGTGTTACAGTGTGCTTGCTTGCTGGCTTTTCGAGGTGCTGGGCCTCTCTGTCTCTCTGCTTGGATCTGTGAAAGGGGGCCAGCCTTTTCTTTCATTTTTCCTTAACTTCCTCTGGATCTGTTAGTTCAATAAATACTTTCCTCCCCAAAATTGTGCCTGGTTTGGAGATTCATCCCAGCGGCGTGTGGCTGACTATAACAATAGGAAAACTACAAATAGACAACAATATTCAAAATGATACAAAATGTAGAAATGCATATATTTTAAGGCTTAAGGAAACAGGTACGGCCCTTGAAGGCATAGAATATGACAATACATGTTCAAAATCATAAAACATTACATGAAGGGCTTGGTACAATGCATGGCATATAGTAAATACATCATGAAACTTTCACAGCCATTATAATATTCATAAATAAATAAATTTATTTGCAAGGAGAGAGGGGGAGAGTATGGACATGTCAGAACCTCTTGCCACTGCAAATGAACTCCAGATGCATGAGCCACTTTGTTCATCTGGCTTTATGTGGGTACTGGAGAGTGAAACCCAGGCTGTCAGGCTTTGCAATTGAGCACCTTAACCATTGAGCAATTTCTACAGTCTCTATGATTATTTTTATTATCCTGAGTACTAAAACTATTTTTATCCATGCACCCAACGACCATGTGTGTACATGTAGAGGTCAGAGGACTTATCTGTGCTCCACCTTCTTTGAGATAGGGTTTCTTGCCACTGCAAACAAATTTGGTCCGTGAGTGACTTTATGTTGTGGGTGCTGGGGAATTGAACCCAGGCTGGAAGGCTTGGCAAGCAAGTGCCTTTAAGCACTGAACATCTCCCCACCTCCTCAAAAACTTTTTCTTTTTTTGGTTTTTCAAGGTAGGGTCTCGCTCTAGTCCAGGCTGACCTAGAATTCACTATGTAGTCTCAGGGTGGCCTTGAACTCATGGTGATCCTCCTACCTCTGCCTTCTAAGTGCTGGGATTAAAGGCATGCGCCACCATGCCTGGCTGGTTTTAAAAAAATTATTTATTTGCAGAGAAAGAAAAAGAGAGAGGAAGAAAGGGAGAAAGACAGAGAGAATGAGAATATGAGAAAAGAAATGGGTATGCCAGGGCCTGCTGCCCATTGCAAATGAACTCCAAATTCATGTGCCACTTTGTACATCTGGCTTTACATGGGTACTGAGGATTTGAACCCAAGTGGCCAGACTTTGCAAGCAAGCACCTTTAGCCAGTCCTATATAGCCTGATTTTTAAAAATATTTTATTTATTTATTTAAAAGCTAAGAGAAATAGAGAAAAGAAAGACACGCCTGACTTTTTAAAAAAACATTATTTATTTTTAAAAAGAGAGAGAGAGAGAGAGAGAGAGAGAGAGAGAGAGAGGAAGAGACACAGAGACAGAGAGAATGAGAACATGAGAAAAGAAATAGGTGTGTCAGGGCCTTCTGCCCACTGCAAACAAACTTCAGATACATGTGCCACTTCGTGCATCTGGCTTTACGTGGGTATTGGGGAATCAAACTCAAATCCTTAGGCTTTGCAGGCAAGCACCTTAACCACTGAGCCATCTATCCAGACCACCTAGCCTGATTTTTAGGAGTACTTTAATATTATTCATTCATTCTTTTATATGAGAGAGTATGTGTAAGAGGGGAGAGAGTGTGAGTATAGTCAACTGAACTCCAGACCCATGGGGCCACTTTGTACATCTGGCTTCACATGGGTAGTAGGGAATCACACCTGGGTCATCAGGCTTTACAAGCAAGCACATTTAACTGCTAGCCATCTCTCTAGCTCCAGAGAGTATTTTAAATTTGTGTAGTCTATATCAAGTCCTCCAAAAGGCTAAGGAATTTATATTTCCTAACATTGCAAAAAAAGTTTATTAACAAAAAATGTTGTTTCACATCTTTCCAACATTGTTCCTAATGCTGGGTAATGCCAATCTATAGAAGAAAACCCAAAATCTATGCCACTATAGCTCTTTGTACTTTAAGTAACACAGAAAAATTTTCTGTTTCCTAAGTTCGTCTATCATTTGCCTTTCTTTTATGCATCATATCTTTAGCCCACTTCTTACCATCTTGTATTTACTGATTTATAGGATTCCTTGCTAGCAGTGAGTTCCATCACACATAGCTTTTTGTGAGCTTACTAGACAATAGTAATTTAAGGGATTTTAGCCTTATAAGAAGAGAAAAACAAAAGTGATAAAAAGTTACAAAGCATCAGGGGTAGACTGTATTGATAGTTGACTTTCTTTTTACCCCTGGTGCAAATGTTCTTTTAAAAAAATCTAGTATGAGGCCAGGTGTGGTGGTGCACACCTTTAATCCCAGCACTTGGGAAGCAAAGGTACGAGGATTGCCACGAGTTCAAGGCCATCCTGAGACTACATAATGAATTCCAGGTCAGCCTGGGCTACAGTGAGACCCTACCTTGGAAAAAGAAAAAAAAGCTAGTAAGAAAGGAAAACTTAGAATCTGTTTATTTTGCCATCAAGAGTTATGTTCAGTGCTTAAGGTGCTTGCCTACAAAACCGAGACCCGAGTTCGATTCTCCAGTAACTAGATTCTCCACTGAAGCCAGATGCACAAAGTGGTACATGCATCTTGAGTTCGTTTGCAGCGGCTAGAGACTCTGGCATGTCCATTCTGTCTGTCTCTATCGCTCTCTGCTTGCAAGCAAGCAAGCAAGCAAATAAATAATAATAAAAAGAATCAAGCATCAGTTGTAAGCATGGTTTGTAAATTTCTAGAGTTCTCTAGGTTAAAACTATCTTTATACTAACAGTAAGATGCTCTCTGTCCTTTTGATGTCATTATTTTCAAAGTGTAAATGAAGTTTTTATAAGTAAAAATGTCAGAGGCAACTTGGTGTGAGATATGAATGCAGAATATAAAATCTAGCTGTTTTGCTTTTATAAAGACAGTGGGAAAAAGTGAGAAGAATATTACTCCTCTATTTTTTAGGGGGGATTGCCACTTTGTGCGTCTCTCTTTGAGGTTACTGGGGAATCAAACACAGGTCTGCAAGTGCCTTTAACCACTCAGCCATCTCACTATTGGGTTTGACAACTTATAATTGTTATTTATACAAACAAAAGCCTTTGGGAGTTCTTAATACTTTTTAAAATATGTGAAAGTATTCCAAGACCAAAAAATGTAAGAACTGTTAGCGAGACACAGTCTTTTTGAATATTTTATACTGGGACATCAAACTTCTATTCAACCATTATAAAACCACCTCCATGTTTACTTGTCTGGAATCTGCACATAATCAGATGAAATCCAAACTCATGCAGAGTGTATTCTCTAAACAAGGGCTAAAACCTGCCTGTGAAGGTTAGTTTGTGCTTTTGGGTAGCATGAAGTTTTTCTTACTTGGGGAAAGAGGGGTCTCTCATCTCTTTTCTTTTTGAGGCACTCTGCCATTAATCTCTTCATGGCTTTTGGACAGTTACTCCGAACCTTGCTGAGATCTGGAGATAGGTATCCTCGTCCCACCATAAAAATTATCTGGAGAGAAAAATGAAGGAATATCATACAATCTTATTAAGGTCAAATATATCAACAATGAATATTCAACAAACCACACACAACATTTGAACTTTCTAATATACATTATATTTTAATAAGCTAAAATAAAAATACAATGCTACTTCCTAATATATCACAGGCTATGGGAACCCATACCAAATGGACTGCAAACTCAAAGCTTCATGACTCAGGATTGTGGTCAAGCCTTCCTTGTGCTCTTGCCTCTCTTTATCTAATCCTGTTTCCACTGACAGATAAATGTTCTCAAACACACAAATCTGACAGTACTTCACTTATCCTTAAAAATATTGAGCTTTTTGTTGTTGGGCATGTGTATCAGGAAACAAAAAAGTTAATCATTTTCTAGCAGTCATCTTGACATCTGCACCTTTAAGTTTTTTGTGCTGGAAATGGCTCAGTGGCTGAAGCACTTGCTATGCAAGTGTAAATATGTGAGTTCAGACCCCAGAACCCATGTAAAGTAGGGAGAGAGAGGAGAATCTACTTGTGGGCCAGCTATTCTCGAGAACACAACTGTGAATGAGAAAGCATGCCTCAAGCAATGAGTAGAAGGGCTGAGATTGTCCTCTGACCTCCATAGGTGAGCCATGGTACACATGCCTGTATATACACACACACACACAAAAAAAAAAAATTAAAAATAATTTTTTTTCTTATTTTAAAAAGGTGGCTGGCATTCCTGAGGAAGGACACTCAAAGTTGTCTTCTGGTCTCCACATGCATATACATGCATACAAACCCATAGTCATATGTGTATACACAGACATGAGGATTATTGGGACTCATCAAAAGAGTGCTTGAGAGAGGGGTTTCTGAGAAGGGGAGATCGGATGGATTTCAGAAATGGTTGTGTCTGATGCTGTAACAACCTTGTTTACCGCCCTGCTGCTCTGACTGCAATATGGTCCCTATGGTGCAAGTTAAAGGGATGGAGCAGTCTCAGAATTCTAGGATCAACCTGGAAAAATACCTCAATGCAGCAGGTGACATGCAACAACCAAGATCGCATAAAGCACTTATAAGGAGGCTGAGAGCCTATGCACACAGGATAGTTGCCATTCAGAGAAAAGATGATCCCAAAGGCTGAAAAGTGTTGGGACATTTGAACTATAGACATTATCTACAGATTTTTTTTTTTCCTAGGTAGGGTCTCACTCTAGAGTCCAGGCTGACTTGGAACTCACAGTGATCCTCCTACCTCTGCCTCCTGAGTGCTGGGATTAAAGGTGTATCTACCACACCTGGATTATCTATATAATTTAATATTCAAAATAATTCTGCAGAGTGTATAGTACTGATCCCATTTTACAGATAAGGAATCTGTTGTAGTCAAGCTTTCTCTTGCTGCAACAAAGAACCCAAGCCAAAGCAGCTGGGGAAAGAATGGTTTATTTTGGCTTATAGACTTGAGGGGAGACTCTATCATGGCAGGGAAAATGATGGCATGAGTAGAGGGGTGGACATCAACTCTGCCACAGCACTGCAAACAGTGGCAGGAAGGTGTGCCAAACATTGACAAGGGGAAGCTGGCTTATGACACCCATAAGCCTATCCCCAAAACACAGATCCAGCAAGGTTTTAATACCCAAACTGCCAACAGCTGGGGATTGATCATTCAGAACACATTTGTGTATGGGGGACACCTGGATCAAACTATGACAGTATGCCCTTGGCCCCCACAAACTAATAATCATACATGATATAAAATATAATGTGTTCAGCTCAACTCTCTAAGTCCCCATGGTTTTTCTTTCAACTAAGCCATAATACCCAAAAGCAATCCCATAATGGCACAGAACATTCACACTGCAAAAGATAGCATTAGGCATGGCAAAAACAGATTGAAAGATAATAAGATTTAAAACAAGCAGGTCAGCATCAAACTCTATTAACTCCAAGTCCAATAATTCTAACCAGTAAGAAGTCTCTTGGAGATCTGATTCCACCCCTCCAGCTTGGCTACCCAGTCTGGGAAAACTTCATCCAGTGCTGTGAGCTTGCCTTGGCAGCCCATACTCCTGGCATTTCACTGGGTCTCCAATGCAACCCATGGTTCATCCTTATGGCTCCATCAGACCTCCACGCAGACAATCCAGCATACCTGCTTCACACTGCTGATGGCCATTTTTCAAAAACAAAACTGTGTTGCAAATCCAATGACCCTCTCTTCCTGCATTTGTTCTACTCCATAGTATCAGGTGAGCTACCAACTTGTTAATCCAGGGGGGAACAAAGCATTCAGGCTCCTTACTTCAAAGAGTCTGCATTCTTCCTGCTGTCCCAATGCAGATCAGCTGGCCCAATCTCAGTGGTTGTAATCTCTCAAACAACTGAAGCTTAATGGGTAGCAGTTTTAGCCCAAAGATTTCATTCTTTCTGTGCCATCTCCAATCCATTTCCACACAAAGCAACCTTGCACCAGTTGTCAGGACACAGGCAGGCAGAACTCAGCAAGCCTCTCACGCAAACTGCTTTTGGCACAGTCTTGACAAAGTTCTTTTTCACCCTTGAAAGTCAAACCTAACAGCCCATAGTTCTCACTGCATATTCTGACCAAAATGGTCCATGAAGCTGTACTTACAGCACTGCAAGGAATTTCTTAAGCTGAGATTTTTTTAAATCCTCCCACATTCCTCCTACAGATCAGTTCCAAAAGGCCCAAAGCCACAGAATCAGGGTCCTAGTAGCAACAGATCCCACATCCTGGTACTAAATCTGTTGCGGTCAACCTTTTTCTGTGCAGCAACAAGAAGTTTGACTACAATAGAACTTTTCAAAAAAAAAATATATATATATATGTATATATATATATATAGCTAAAAGGAACTTGAAGAAGCCATTCCCAATATAAATCTGCTTTTAAAAAATTATTTCGGGGCTGGAGAGATGGCTCAGTGGTTAAGGCACTTACCTCTAGTGCCTAAGGCCCTGGGTTCAATTCCCCAGGACCCACATAAGCCACACCCACAAGATGGTGGTCCTGGTGCTCTCTCTCTCTCTGTATCTCTTGCTTGAAAGTGAATAAAATATTAAAAAAATTATTTCGGCCAAATACGGTGGCACACACCTTTAATCCCAGCTCTCGGGAGGCAGATATAGGAGAATTTTCATGAGTTCAAGGCCACCTGAGACTACACATTTGTGGGTGTACCAGGATCTCTTGCTGCAA
Source organism: Zapus hudsonius (assembly GCA_004024765.1). Lineage (NCBI taxonomy): Eukaryota > Metazoa > Chordata > Mammalia > Rodentia > Dipodidae > Zapus > Zapus hudsonius. The sequence goes on from PVHP010005576.1 coordinate 63,101, forward strand.
ATGAATGTCAGTCACATGCACCACTTGTTGCATACAGCTTTATGTGAGTGCTGGAGACCTGAACCCAGGTGGTAAGCAAATGCCTTTTAACTGGTGAGTCACCTTCCCAGCTCCAAATCTGCTTTTCATGTTTTTTTTTTAAATTTTTTTATTTATTCATTTTCAAGCATATATATATATATATATATATATATATATATATATATATATATATATATAGAGAGAGAGAGAGAGAGAGAGAGAGAGAGAGAGAGAGAGAGAGAGAGCGCGAGCACCAGGGCCACCACCTTGTGGGTCTGGCTTATGTGGGTCCTGGGGAATTGAACCGGCGGCCTTAGGCACTGGAGGCAAGTGCCTTAACCGCTGAGACATCTCTCCAGCCCTCAGGTTGTTTTTATGGCCTAAGTGCTCTTACTGTAATGCCCTCTTGGGTGCTCACTTCTCTAGCTTCTTGAAATCTAGCTTGAGTTGGGCTTGGAGAGATGGCTCAGCAGTTAAAGGCACTTGCTTGTAAAACCTGCCATCCCAGGTTCAATTCCCCAGTACCCATGTAAAGCTGGACACAGAGTGGTACAGGCAGCTAGAGTTTTTCTTTTCTTTTTTTAAAAAAATTTATTTATATGAGAGAGGGGGAGAGAGAGAGAGAGAGAAGGGCACACCAGGGCCTCCAGCCACATGCACCCTCTTGTGCATCTGATTTTATATGGGCACTGGGGAATCGAACTTTAATCCTTCTGCATTGCAGGCAAACACCTTAACCACTAAGCCATCTCTTCAGCCCAACAGCTAGAGATTTTCTGCAGTGGCTCATTTATTCTCTCTCTCGCTTTCTGCTTGCAATATATATATATTTTGGTGCTGAGGACCAAACCCAGGGCCTTGCACTTGCTAGGCAAGCACTCATCCACTGAATTAAATCCCCTCCCCAATATGTATTTTAAAATAAGTAAAATATGACTAGAGATCTGGCTCTTCAGTTAAAAGGTACTTCCTTGTAAAGCCAGATGGCCCAGGTCTGATTAAGTGGTGCATCTGTCTGGAGTTCATTTGTAGCGGCAGGAAACCCTGCAACATCCATACTTCTCTCTCTCAAATAAAAAAAAAAAATCTTGATGAATCAAGGCCTAACTAAAATCTAACTTTGTTCATCATACTCTCTCTCTTTCTTTCTTTCCCTTTTTTCACACTCGAAATGATAATATCCTCTTCTTTTCCCACAGCTATTATGACCACTTACTGGTTTATTTGATTATTAATGTTTGTGAATATGTATCTTATCTAAGTTCCCTAATGAGACTACAGGTCTTTGGAGGGCAAGGGTTGAGTCTTATATATACTTAAAAAAAAAAATACCATCTCTGCTCCCAGTATTTAACATGGGATTTTCTTTCTTTAAAAAAAAATATTTTTTTCTTTTTTGAAAAATACTTTTAGCCAGATGTGGTGGTGCACACCTTTGATCCCAGCACTCAGGAGGCAGAGGTAGGAGGATCACTGTGAGTTCAAGGCCAGCCTGAGACTACATAGTGAATTCTAGGTCAGCCTGGACTTGAATGAGATCCTATCTCAAAAAACAAAAACAAAACAAAACAAAAAATATATTTACTTTCAAGTAGAGAGAGACAGAGAAACAGTGGCTTCTAGACACTGCAAAAGAACTCCAGATGCATGTGCCCCTTTGTGCATCTGATTTTATGTTGGTACTAGGGAATGAAACTCAAGGTTTTGCAGGCAAGTGCCTTAACTGCTGAGCCATCTCTCCTACGAGAGAGAGGGGGGGGGAGAGGGGG
>PVHP010005577.1:0-64671 GCA_004024765.1 Zapus hudsonius
TATATTGGTTCCAATTCCACTTCCACTACTTTCTAGCTGTGAAATCAGCTCAAAGGTGTTCAGGTGACCTTTTTGTGAAAAAATGTTTAATGGTCCCTATTACATCGAGCTGATTTGAAATATGACTGAATGACATATATGGGTAATTTATAAAGACTTCATAATGCCTGGTGTCTCAACAAATGTTATTATTATCTTAGTCAATGGAGAGAAACAGCAACAAATCAGAAGAAACTTCAAAATAGCAGAAAGCGAATTTTTCCCTTTCTTATAAAATGATCAAATGCCAATTTGCATTTTGGTGAGAGACATTTAAGGTCTTGCTCTCATGGAGCCTGGGTGGGACCCTGCTCACTATAACATGAGTACTTTCTTATAGGTCTCCAAAAGGCACAATTAATGAGAGGGTATCGTGATTAAATTTAGAAAGGAACATTTGTAAAAATGGTGCCAAGCCAGTATTATAAAGACCCTGCTGCTGAACTAGCCTCTCACTTTTCCATAAGTTAGCTTCTATGGGCCATTTCCCCACCTATTAATAGAAATAATCAAAAGTGCTCTCATGAGGACTAAATGAGTGGGAAACGACACACTGCGAATATGTTCTACCTCTAGAACCATTACTGCTGGTTAGCTTTCCTTCCAGACAAAACATGCAGTCTCTTAACTTGATACTAAATATTTATGCAGAAAGCTACATCTGAAAGGAATTTTCTTTTTTAAAAAAGTTATTTATTTATTTGTATATTTATTTATTTTATTTGCAAGCAGAGAAAGAAGAGAGACAGAGGGAATGGGCACACCAGGGCCTCCAGTCACTGCAAACAAACCCTAGACACATGTGTCACTTTGTGCATCTGGCTTTAGGTGGGTACTGGGGAAAGGAAGTTGGGTAATTAAACTCTGCAGGTAAGCGCCTTAACCACTCTAGCCCCTTAAACGAATTTTCTGAACTCGATCAAGATGACTTATCCATACAAAATTTATGACATGAGAATTATGAATAGTTTATAGCATACTGTTGTAGTTAGCTCTACACTGCTTGGATGAACAGCCAAACCAGGCAGAGTTCAGGGGAGGAAGAGGCTTATTTTAAGCTTACAGATCCAGGGGAAGTTCCATAATGCAGAAGAGGCTGACCCCCTTTCATAGATCCAAGCAGAGAGAAACCACCAGCAGCTAGCAGCACAAGCAAGCACAAAACAGGCAATAAACAGCAGGAACCCTAATATGCAGGGGAGGGGGACCAGGCAGAACTGAGACTCTTCTGCATATCCAAGGCTTGAATTCAGATCCACCCCCAGTCACACCTTAGGGCTGGATCCCTGATCTCTCTGTAATCCCTCCCCACACACACCTCCTCCAGCCAGGCAGCTGGAGAAAAGTGTAATAAAACACCTTAGTTTTAGAGGACTTACAATCAAGCTACCACACATACCAAGTGAGGGATAATCCTTAAAACTATTTTAAAAATGAAATAACAAACTTGGAAAAGAAATAGAAGATGAAAGTAGGTAAGATGGTGACACAAAATCAAAATAATGAACATAAATTAAACTCACAGGTTGTAATTGGATTAAAACCACTGCAGTTTCTGTATGGCTTCCAGAAGACACTCCTAAAGCCTGAAAATATTGAGGAACTGAAGAGGGAGAATGTGAATATTCCTCAGTCAGATGCTGCCAAAAATTAAACAGCTAGAGAAGCTATATTAATATTGATCCAAGAAGACTAAAACAAATAGTGACTGAGTTTCCATATCATGATTAAATGCTAAAGTCACCAAAGGAAAATCACAATTCTAGACATGTATGCACCTCAGTAACTAGACTCAAAAATGTAAACAAAAAAATTGTAGATCTCCATAAGTAAACTGACAAACATACCCCGAGAATGGAAAATTATAGCCATAAAATTTAGCAAAAATGTGGAAAAATTGAACAGCATAATTAACAAATCTGGACTGATCAAATACTACAAAATACCCTATGTTCAATAATTCTATAAAGGACATAACAGAAAATTCTAGAGTTATTATATGGGTGAAATTTGTTACCTCATTATGAGGAATTTAGCTATGGTTATAGAAAAAGTGAGATCCATTCAGATGAATTGAAATAAATTTTCTGATACCTAGTCAACCAAAGGAAATAAAAATTTAAACGTATAATAAAAAATTTTAATGCCCTGCCACAGAACATTTGAGTTTGTGTAATAATAGATGGTCTGCTTGGTAGCTTTTAAACCACAAGAATACTGTAAAATAGTTTTGTATTCTGATGCTTTGAGCCTACTGTTACATCATAGACATTTTGTCATGCCCTTGTTCTTACCTTTTATCTAGGAATAACTCTCCAGTTCCTAAATTTCTTTCTCCATCAGTCAGAAATGAAAAGCTCTCTTCTAAATATAAATTCATGCCAATAAGACACCTACAGACCAATACACCCAGAAAATCAGAATTCCTTTTAGACTCAGTCTGGGTCAACCCTCTGAACAATATATTCTAATTCCTGCCACAGTCAAATGCATTTCCTTTTGTTAAGATCTCAGTTGTGGTGAAATAAAAGACAGCTGCTATGGCTCAGTCAACTGAATGTTTAGAATCAGACTTGCTAGAGCCTTCGCTCTTCTGGAATAGTCAGTCCTTACCCTTCTTTCCACCACAGAAACCCACAACTTCTATTTCCTCTTGATTTTCTGATTAGCAATTGGATCCCAGAAATTTTTAAAGAAAAACTCCCACAAGCCTTACCAAACTGGAATCTCTCTCCACAGCAGCCCAGGTCCTCAGTCAGCGAATTAGTGATGACAATATGTTTTGATACATCGGCTGTCACACAGAGCTCTTCATGAATTAGTGATGGACAGGTCTGGAGAATCACCAGGAAACAAATGCAGCCCTCTACTTTCACTTGACTAGCTCTTGCTCATTAGCAGAGTACTCAGCAGTGGTTGGGAAAGGGCACACGGTATGAGCTTTTAAGGCTCCACACCAAAAAATTTTAGCTTTCAATTTCCATTTTCAAACAAGCCTCAACGTTTCTCCTATTAACTTGAGATCTCAGCCAAAGACAATTTAGGTACATGGAATTGAAAGTTAAATGCCCTTCTTTTGTTTCTCTATTGCAAAGGTCACAATTTACAGTAATGGATAGAAGACAGCACATTGCTCCAGCTCAGCTGTGGTTGGCTTTCTGAGATCTCACTTCCATACCAGAAGGGTGAGTATAAGCACCCTTCTGATATATATATATCAGAAACTATATATATACATATATATATATAGTTTCTTACTATGGTGAATTTATAAATTGAACTTTATTACAAAGTTGTGGATGTAGGATAAAAGGTGAATGTCCAGAGTTCCTTGCTTTGTGGGATTTCAGGCATATACTGGGGAAATCTCAGATATATACCCTGCAGATAAAAGCAACTGCACAGCACAGAAGAAGGAACTCAAAGCTAAGGAAAACATCCCAAGCAGATGGTCATTCTGAGGGACACAATGATAAAGGTTCCAGGTACAAGATAATAGGATAGAAGAGAGGGGGAATCAGATCCCATAGACCTGGAAAATGAAGGAGAAAAACTGAGTCCAGCAGCCAAGGGCATGAACGTAAGTTAGTAGAAACACTGGAGCCTTGGGACTGGCCTCTGAAGGACCAGTGAAGTCAATAAAGTGATCAGTTCTGCCTAGGGAAGACCTGTGCATCTCAGGTCACCCATCATCATGGGTTTTAGGCATTCTCCTGAAACTTTAATAAGGTGCCCTGGAAGCCACCAGGAGAAAATGTAAAAAGAACGAGGACCTGATTGTGTGTTTTTTAATGTTTTTATTGGCTTAAAATTATATATATTAACACAACAATAAGCTCAGTATCATAGGTTCTTAGATAAAGCCATTGAATCCATGATGACATTCCCTCAAATGCATTAGCTATTCTTCCCCCCATGACTCTTACATTCTTTCCACCCCCTCTTCTGTAAATTTCCCTGAGTCATAGTGGGTGAGTTTATATTTTGCATAGTTATTAGGTTTTTAAGAGTCTATAAATTTGTATTTTGGACAATTTTGGGCACATTTGGTGCCTCTCTCCATTGTCCTTCCCCAGGTTATCTGCCTTGCTGTGGGAATAGCTCTTTTGCTCATCATCTCACTTCCTTAGAGGTTGTGTTAGGACTCTACATGGATCATCTCCTGCTTGGGTGTCCCCCGTCATATCGGGTCGCTTTGGTAGAGTTTGGTTGTCCCCACTTCTCGTTGCTTACTGAAAACTACAAACAGAGTCTTCAGCGGAGAGTGAGATTATTATTGGTCAATTGAGACAAATATTGCTAGGTTGGTGAGCATTTGGAGGGTGTAGCCTTTCTGAGGACCTATGGTTAGTGAGGACTTCCCCATGTAGATGGGGTTCTTGGTCCCCCTGCAAGGTTGCCTTGGGTTCCCGTACCAGTCAGGGGTTCCCTAACTCTGAGTGGATCTCAAAGCCAACTGGCCAGTTGTTGATTGCCCAGCTAGGTTGGGTGCCACTATTGCACAGAAGGGCACTTCTTGACTTGCTTGTCTGTGCCATATAGCAGTGTGTTTTCTGCACTCTCAGGGCATCGGTAGGTGTAACTTGAAGATGCAGGATATGGTTGGTCTGGTTCCCCTGCCAGCTCATGCAACACCTTCTGGCATTTTACCCAGGCTGCCCTTTTCAGAGCTGAATTCGTTTCTGGATTCAGCAGGGTCTCACATTGTTGTGTGATATCAGTCTATAGAATCTTCAGCAATAGGGTCTTATCTTTGCCTAAGGTGGGTATTTTAGGGCTGTGACAAAAGTTTGTCTTATTTTAGGGACCATGTGGGTCACTCTGATCAACAGCTCATTGTGGGAGGTAACTAGTTACTGGGTCAGGGAGCCAAAGGTCAGCATCTTTTGTACCATAGGTAGGATTCCACAACCCCCCCCCCTTTGGGGCCCTATCTACCTCCAGAATTTGTCATACTGAAGATAGGATTCTATGGAATCAGATAATTGTTAGTTTAGGTTTGTGTACATCTCCTCCCTCTGTTGCTTCCATACCTGCCCCCATTTCCTTCTGTACCCTTTGCCTTTCACCTGAATCTCTAGTCATATTTACTTACAGTTTGATTTAACCTGAGTAGGGGCCGCAGATAAGGGAGAATATCTCTGTTCTTGTGTATGTTTTTTTTTTTTAAGTTGAGGAAATGGAAAGAAGTAGACAAGCAAAGAGATAGAACACTAGAATTAACTTTTACAAAAATATTTTGTGACTTTAAAGAATGTTTCACAAATGAATGAAAGTAATGAGTAAAAACCCAGAAAATGATAAAACTTGTATGGTTAACAGAAATTTAGCTGTCAAGAGAGGAACTTAGGTATGTCAGCACAACTTGAGGAGTTGGGTTAAAAGAGAAGTTTGTTTTTAAAGTAGAGTTGACAGGCATGTGTGTGTGTGTGTGTGTGTGTGTGTGTATACACATAAAAGAGATTGCATCACATTAAGTCGGGGCTAAAAGTCAACGGAAACTGCAAAAACAGCAAGGCCTAGAGATCTGAGGAAAAATGCAGGGCATTAAAAATAAGATAAATACTAGAACAAGGAGGAAAATTACCTTCTGGAAGAAGAAGAGAAATGCTTCCTCCTAAGGCAGAAGATGTGGGAGTGTAGAAGAAATAATAACACACTAAGTTCAACAAACACCTCTTGTATAGATACTGTTTGCCTCTAAAACTGAAAAGCACTTGTTTATCCAGTAAAATCTGTTTTCTCCAGCTGCCACAAAGTTAAACATCGATCTCCTTCCCTAAATCAATGGGTGGTTCTTTGTACAAGAGGAAACATACAACAGATGGCAAAGGTCACAAGCAAGATTTCAGCCTCAGACCCTGAAGGAAAATAGCTCAGAAGGAAAAGGATCATGTTCACTTTGCTGGACTTCTGGGTCCCAATGACATTTTGAGCACAGGTTGGAATTTTACACACCATCTCCACCACCACCCCTGCAATTGTTTCCAATGTTTTTACTGAGAGATTTCACATTGAAATGTGAAGTAATGAAATAAGGAACACTTAATATTCATAGAACCATCACTTAGGATAAAGAAATGTTACTATTTTGCCTTACAGGTGAGTATTTTGGGAGCATGTTTGTGTTACTCTATATGTTTATTGTTAAACAATTAGAAAGTGAGTTAGACATCATATTTAGCACTAAACATGTCAGCATACATATCGTAAATTAAGAATGATCTCTTATATCAATTGAATACCCTTATCATGCAGAGAAATATTAAAAATACCCTTATTTCTCTCAACATTCAAGCCACACTCAAATTTCCCAAATCAAACAACATATGCCTGTTTTAGTCAGCTTCTTCCAAACTAGAATCCCATCAGGGCTCGTGTACTAATTTGAATTGTTCTGCATCTTTTGTTAATTTTAAACTAGAACAGAACAAAGCAATACAGCTTTTTCATCCTGAAAATCAGCCGTGGGGCTGGGGAGAAGTCTCAATGGGTAAGAGCATTGCTGTGTGAGCATGGAGACTGTCTGTCCCATGCGCCCATGTCAAAAGTTGAGCATAGCCATGGATGCCTATAACTCTTGATGGGGGGCTGAGACGGGAGAATGGCTGGGGCTATGTGGCTAGCCATTGTGATAAAAAGTGGCAGCACCAGCTTAGTGAGGAATCACAAAGAAGAGGAATAGAGAATAACACCTGATGTACTCTGGTCTCCACACACATGCACAGAGAGCGTGCATATCTGCATACAAAAATGTGCACTCACACTGAATGTACATCTCTCTCTCTTTAACACACACACACAAATAAAAATAGAAATGTAGCCTAATGAAACTCACACATCCTGATTTGTTTTCTCATAGTATTAATACATACCTGCCCTACATACATACACACATGCATATGTAAATACATTCATTCATACATACATGCATACATACATACATACATACATACACAAATAGTCTTTATTAAATAGAGATTGGACATTTCAGATTAGTAACGTCAAAGGCAGAACTATGGCTTCATATTGCAGGACATCAGCAGGTACACAACGCCAAGCCATCCACTATCAGTGAGGCATTTGATAGATAACAGTTCTTTCTATTTCTAAGGAAATGTCACCTTTGTTAGGGCAAATAATTCTATCAAGTGCTACTTGGGACTTCTCCAAATATTTGGTTATTTATTATTTTATTTATTTCTCTTTGTATGTAGATGTCAGGGTCTCTTGCTGCAACAACACACATCCAGCTTTACTTGGGTGCCTGGGGTATTAAACCCAGGCTGGCAGACTTTGCAAAAAAAGCACCATTAACCTCTGAGCCATTTTGCTAGCCCCACTTTTTTTGTAATTTAATTTATTTTATGTTATAGTAACATTTCACCTAATAATTCCAAAATTCCTGAGTAATTCTCACTGCCCTCAAAAGACAAAATCATGATCCTTATTGTTACCATTACTTGTACATTTGCTTCAAATCTCTACTATTCACAATCGTCCTCTCTTTAAAAGACAACATATAGAGTCATTAAATATTTGAAGAGATGGAAATACAAATTAACCTTGTTATTATGCATTATATATGGATCAAATTTAATATAACCCATAAATATGTGTAAATACTGTGCCAATTAAAATATTAATGGGGGAATATAAGCAAAGCAAAGAAGCAGTTATTTGAGCTGTTCTCTAATATTCTATTTTTGATATAATAATTTTTATTCATCTGAAAGCAGATTGAGCTAGAAGAGTGATGGAGAAAATGGGTGAGCCAGGGTCTCCAGATGCTGCAAATGGACTCCAGATGTATGCACCACTTTGTGCATCTGGCTTTACATGGGTACTGGGAAATAGAACTCAGATCATTAGGCTTTGCAGGCAAGTGCCTTAACAGCTGAGTCATCTCTCCAGCCTTCTATTTTGTTTCTTGCTTCCTTTGGTGTGTATTCATCAGCGCTTACTTTAGTGACAAATAGAAACAAATCTCAGTGTCTTTGCACAGCCAACAGTTCTTGCTGTGACTTTTCTGGGCCTGTGGGGCTGTGTCAGGCATCATGTATCTTTCCAATCAGAACTCTGAATAAAGAAGCAATAGTTCCAGGGAGTCTGCTGTTCTTGCACTGGATGATGTGAGAGCAACCAAGAGAGCAAAAGCATGCAATGCCTCAGCAGCTCTTCTTGGGCCAGCATGCTATCACTTCTACCCACACTGCATCAGACAAAGAGAGTCACAGAGCCAGTAGAGGGAGAAAGTGCACTGTGCCCTTGGGGAACAACAGAGGAGAAAATTGTTTTTAGCTTTGGGCATGGCCATATAACTTGCTTAGGCCCATGAAACATGAGCAGACTTGGGAAATGTTTCCCTTCCACTGCCACAGTGAGCAGAAACATTCTAAATTATTCTCCGTCACTTTGTATTCCTAAGTGAAGATATGCTCACCCATGGGAGACATGGAGTGAAAGCCAGGAGTAAATTCTCCAGTGTGAGCCACTAGTCCAGTGAGGCTGCGTGCAACTATGACTTAGATTACTGGCCCTGACACAGAAGAACCAGCACAACATTATCATTTCCTTTCAATACTAACTATCAAAGTAAAGACTTAGTATGTTAATAGCCTCCATGGTGGCCATAAGCTTTTGTCTTTTTTATTTTTCTTTATCCAGTGTCCTGCAGAATTACATATTTTTACTGACATAATTAATCAATTGCAAAAATACTTTTTTTGATACCATATGGTCTCAAATTAGTCCAATGAGAGACTTTCAACTTGGATCATTGTAATAAGACACTGGTTAGTCTTTAGCATTTTCTTGAGATAATTTTCTGATGCAATAAATGTTCATTGGGTTGTGGATATATAGCTCAGTTAGTAGAGTTCTTGCTAACCTGTATGAAGCCCTGGATTCAATGCACAGCTGTTGCGGTCAGCTTTCTTGTTGCTGCACAGAAAGAACCCGAACAAAAGCAGCTTGTGGAGGAATGGGTTTATTTGGCTTATGGACTGGAGGCGAGACTCCATCATGGTAGGGAAAATGATGGCATGAGTAGAGGGGTGGTCATCACCTCTGTCACAGCACTGCAAACAATGGCAGGAAGGTGTGCCAAACACTGGCAAGGGGAAGCTGGCTTATAACCCCATAAGCCCGCCCCCGACAACACAGATCTAGCAAGTTGTACAACCCAAGCTGCCATCAGCTGGGGATTGATCACTCAGAACACATTCATTGGTTGGTGGGGGACACCTGGATCAAACCATGGCAACAGCACCATATAAACCAGGTGTGTTGGGTCATACCTATAATCTCTGCACTCAGAAGATACAGGCAGGAGGATCAGAAATTTAAGGTCATCCCTAGCTATATAGCAAATCCAAGACAGTCATAGTTACATGAGACACAGTCTCAAAAAGAATAAAAGCTCACCTTAAACATTCCCAACCTCAAACATAAAGTCAGCCATTTTGTAAGGATTCCCTAACCTACTTTCCACCCCTCCTTGTTCCCTTCTTCCCTCCAGCACCCTCTCATTTACTTCCATGTCACATGCATTCCATTACCTTCTTTGGTCCCCTCTCTCTGTCTTAATATCTTCCTGCTCTCTTGTGGTTCCCTTTCTAGTCCCGTGGTCTACAATGTGCTCTCCTCCTCCACACACACATACGAATTAAAATCCAGCATCAGCATGTGAGAGAAAACCTGCAATATTTGTCTTATTTTGTTTAACATAATAATTTCGAGTTTAACCCATTTTCCTTCAAGGGCCATGAATTCCTTTTTCTTTACAGCTGAGTACAGATTGCATTTTCTTGATGCATTCACCTGATGATGGACATCTAGGCTGGCTCCACTTCCTGGCAATTTTGAACAGTATGGCTATAAACATGGATTGCAACTCAGGCATCAGGGAAAATATAAATTTAAACTGTCCTGAGATTCCATTTTAGGACGACTAACATCAAAAAGATAAATGACAACAAGTGCGGACAAGGGTGTGGAGAGAAGAGGAACCCTGGCACACTGAAAGCTGGAGTGCAGAGTGGTGCAGGCACTATGTAAATCAGCATGCTGGCTCCTCAAGAAAAACTAAAACTACAACTACCATAGACCCTAACTATACCCCTATGGGGTTATTACCTCATGATTTAATTCTACTGATTTATTTACTTCCTCTGGGAACTGTATGTGGTAGACCTTAGGAGTATTCCCATTTTAACAACAAAGACTCAAAGAGAAGCCTTGTTACTTAATAAAAGTCTTGGGGACAGTAAGTGGCAGTCAGGATTCAAATCCAGAGATTCTCAGCCTGAGTTAGTACCTCATACATAGCTCATCATTCCAAAGCCACCTAACTTGGCTGTGTAAAGTTAAAGGATCATTCAGAACAAATAAGGCTAAGTGCTGCCTGTTTAAGCTAGTTGCAGATGCTACAGGAGTCTTCAACCATGTTTCCAAGTCCAGTTGAGCCAAATAATCCCTAAGTGACTATAGAGTGATTTTCTAGTTTATCAACTATAGTCTTGCCCAGTACTACACGCAAAGAACACAATAGTCACTGTGTTAAGGCCAAGATCTACATGGTCACATAGTGAATGGGCCAGTGAAGATGATCTACAAAAATGTGAAAATTAGACCTCAGAGACCAGTGTGCTGTGAATCCATGATCATTTATTTTTGTTATGGATTTTTTCTTCAGTTTTTGCTTGCTTGTTTATTTGCTTGATACATCTAACTTTATCTGCTTCAACACCAAGGCTCTCACTGTACCTCCCATCCAAGCTTCTAAACCTGGGCTCTAGTCACATGGCTTAGTTTTGGGCACAAACAGCTCTCTGAGTTTCCTGTGCCAAGTTTATAAACCAGGTAATGACTGCAGGGTGTTCTGCTAACAAACCACACATTCCAAGGGCACTCTGCCAATTGGAAAGCAAGAAATAAAAATGAAACCAATTTGAGGAAGTAAAGTAGTGTGAAAGCTCTCTTCTTCTTGGCTCTGCATTTAAAATCGTGTCATTAAAACGTAAGGCCTTCATGCTTATTCCTTCTCTGTATCCAGCACGGAACTGAAGCCAGGTGCCTACAAACACCTGTCCTGGACTCTTACCAAGAGTGTGAGCCACTGCTCAGCAGCCAAATGAAGCAAGTAAAAATGAATTAATAAAGTTGTCAGTATGCCTTATTCACTTTGTGCTTTGTTGATTTTATGATTCACTTGAACACATGATTTGAAGGAGATGAGAAAGAATACCTGGAGAAAGGTTCAAGGACAGGGGCTGTAACTTGGGGAGGGGAGGGTCAAGGACAGGGGCTATAACTCAGGGAGAAAGGGCAGCTGATCGTAGTTTGCATGGAACAGAACTAACTCAGGAGAAAACTTGCAAATATCAGTACCTATATCAACCCAAATGACACTCACTACTATTCTAGGAATCTCAAAAGATACTGGTGGTAGCCCAGCAAAACAATGGAAGCCATGAACTTTTGCTCACATTGCAGAGGTATGTAGATGGTGCTGGTCTGCTGGCTCTGCTCCATGCAGTGACTCACGAAGTTTCTTGCACTTGTGTGACTGTTCTGTCTTCAAGACTCACTGGCTGGCATTGCCCTTTGCGTCGATAGCCAGAAGGATGATACAAAAACAGAGAGGGGAGAAATCACATTGCATATTTGCTTTATAGACCCAGTGTCCTGTGAAAGACACAGACCACATCCACCCATGGCAGTGGCATCGAGTCCCAACTAAAGGCAAAGGAGTTTTGAAAAGAAGCATGGCTTATTATTGGTACAAAGTTAGCCATCCATGTTGTCATGAGAGAGTCAGGATACTCTTCTGAAAAGCACTTGTTTTGGAAACAAAAAAAAAGGTATCATGAAGAAATTTTTCTTAAAGCTTAGAAGCAGCTATCTCTAAAACACACAAAGCAACTCCCTCTGAGAGAGAACTGTGAAGCCACTTGCTGAAGTCCTTAATGCTTTCATGGGAACCTCGAGTTCTTTGGACCCCTTTACTTAGTGGCAATTCTACTATTCTCTTGGGACATTCCTGTAAGGTGAGCTAGTCAACACCTAATATGTGGACAGCAAGGCCAAGCCCTATGTGCAGCAATGTTTGCATGTTAGTGGCATTTATTTAACTAGAAAACCACAGAACTTTAGCTCTCATGCAAATGACTTAATCACTGTACCACCGTCAAATTTTGACAGACAACTTAGGCTTTAGAAATCCCTCAAATTACAATACACTAATAACTGTCTTCTATGTCTGTGCGGAGTCAACCTACCAAGGAAATATACTTAACTCGAATAAAGTCTGTCATTAACCATGTGTAATTTACAAAGCCCATTGATGTATCCTTATAAATAAAACAATTGGTGTAAAACTGGAAATGCATTCTCTCCATCTTTTTCTGATTGGAAAACTGGGAGTTGATAGGCTAAAGTATTTTCCTGATGCAACAAAACTAATAAGAAGTAAAGATTGCAGTGAAAACAAGCTGATTCCTCATCCTGTGTCCTTCACATTTCTAGGGGAAAGGAGCTCTGTTTTGTAATATCTACTATTATAAAGGATACTCAGGAATCTCTGATTTTCAAATATATTCAAGCATAAACAAGCCTGTCTGTCACCTGTTTTCCAACCTGGTCTTGAATCTGAGGTTCATTTTCCTCTTTTCTTTATGAAGACTATTTCAGCCCACATACAAATTTTTTACTTTTTAATCCCTGGAGGATTTTTTCTGATGCTTATTTATCTGTGGAAACAAACGGGACTCCTATTTTTATTAATGTTGCATGGTTCATGTTATTGGGGGTGCCTCCTAAACCCCAGGAATCTTCCCATAATTCCTTCTGTGGTCCTTAATACCAAGCTTGCCAATTCAGTCTTTGCCTCCTTTCCATGTTTTTTATTAACATATATATTGTCAATAATTAGATACATTGTATAAGGAAGTCTTATGATGGTACCCTCATTTTCCTCCTCTCTAACCCCAGCCCTCTGGGGGCCCTTCTCACTGGACTTGCTGGACCAGACCATGGGATGGGGGTTATGGATTGCTCAAGAGGTAGCCATTTTTTCTTCTTAGTGTGTTGTTACTGAGGGGGCAATATATCTGGATATTCTCTCCCACCATGGCTCTTATAATCTTTCTGCCCACTCCTTCACTCAGATCCCTGAGTCATGGTAGGTGAGATTTAATTCTGCTTTACTGTTGAGGTCTTAAGAGTCTCTGGATTTCTGCTTTGGATTATGTTGGGTGTCCTCAGTGTCTGTCTCCATTACCCTTTCACAGGTTATCTGACTTGCTGTGGAGGTAGCTCTCTTGCTTAACTCACCACTTCCTCAAAGGTTTCATCTGGGCTCTATATCATAAGTTAGAGGTAATTCATCTCTTGCCTGGGTGACAGGCAACATCTCAGGTCCTGTTGATGGAATTGGGTTGTCCATGTTCTCACTGTCTTCTGAAACATATAAACAGAATTTCCAATAGAGAGTGAGATCAGTATAGGTTAAATGAGACAAACATTGATTTAGCGAGATTCTAATGGGTGTGGCCTCTCTGTGAACCCCTAGAATAGTAGGGGTTTCCCTTTGGAATCTAGATTCTTGGTCCCCATAAGAGGTTCCCATGGATCTCAATTCCAGTTAAGGGTTCCTTGTGACTGAGTGATCACCTAGCCTATCAGCAAAGCATTGATTACCCACCTAGGTTTAATGCCACTATTGCACAGATGAGCACTTTTTGGCCTGCTGATCTCTGCCATATAGCAGTGTCCTCAGCATTCTTGTAACATCAGTCAGTGTTGTATATACATGACCCCTGATCTCTGAATATCATTGGCCAATTTCCCCTGGCAGCTCATGTAACACTTTCCAGCACTACACATGCTACCATCTGGGGGCTGGTTACCATTCTGAATCAAGCAGGGTCTCTTGGTGTTGTGTGATGAACTCTGTGGTATCTTCAGCTATAGAGTCTTACCTTTTGCCGGGGGTGAATACTCAAGAGCTTTGAAATAAGCCTGTCTTGTTTTGGGACCTCACTGGTCTCTTCCATCAACAGCTCAGTGTAGGAAGTAAACAATGACTGGGGCAGGGAGTTACAGGCCAGAGCAATTTGTCTTGAGGTTAGGCTTCCTCCTGCCCATTTCAGGGCCCCTCTTACCAGACAATGCCCACAGCTTCCTCAAGAGCTTAGTATATGAAAATAAGGATTTTATGGTACCTATTCATTATTGGTTTTGATTAGTGTATAAGTCCCCCGCCCATTTCCTCCCCTGCCAATTCCTTCCATTCCCTTTGCCAGTTTCTCAGTTCACCTGTCAGGTTTTCTTAGAGTAAGAAAACCTTGCTGCTTTTTGAATCATGAAAACGGTGTTACATAACTTGTGTATTTCATTTCTCCACATTGAGTTTGTTTGTTCATGGTATTCTTTTCAGTTCCCATCTTGTATTCCTCCCTCTTTCTCAAGTTCTAGTTCCTCCTTTCTATAGTGTTCCCCCAATCTCTGACCCTTCTTCCTTTCTTGAGCTCATTTCATCCCTTGGAATTTTTTTTTCTAATTTTTCATGCTTGCTCATTGCTTCCTCTCAAAACTTACCAAATTAAGTCTCTTTAAGTTTTCCCTCTATGAGATTTTGTTCTTACAGAAGTGAGAACGAGATTATGGAAATAGAGTTGGCAAACTGGAAGCCAAATCCAGCCACTGGCCTAGTTCTCTAAAGATCCAAGCTTAGAACGGTTTTCATATCCGTAAAGGGCTGCAAATCAAAACAAAGGGTGACAGTCCACAGAGGCGAGAGGGACTAGAAGAAGCCTTGGGCCATCTGCAGAAAGACTGTGCCAACCCCTCCTCTACACTGCTTCTCTCTCTCTCTCTCTGTAATATTGATTATTGTTGCTGTCCTCAGTAATAATTATTATTGTTTTAATCCTTCTCCTCAGTTTGCTTGAGTAGAGGATACAAGACTATAGGGTGACCAGTTGCAAACTGGAACTGAATCCCAAAGCCCCTCTTGCTTCTTTATGCTACATGATGTCATCAGCTGAAAATGTCCCCATTTTTCTGTTTGTTGAAGAGGTAGTGTAAAGCACTTGGGGAATCACAGAGAGAAACTCCTCGAACCATGTCCTTCTCATCCCCACCGAGGTAGCACACCTCTTGTCCCAGGACGTGGGAGAAAATGGAGACAGGTAGGTGAGGGGTTATTGCATGAAAGGCAACAACAAATGCACACAGGAAAAAGGGCTTAAAACTCGGGGTCCTTCCATGTGGCCCTCCGTTTGGCAATTAGACGGTTTAAACAGTGGGCTCCAGAGAATTAAAAATTTCCCAGGAATCCCATATGGTAAGAAGGAAAAGGATGAGGCCCTTGTACCACTCAGAAGAAAAGTGTTCCTGTTCCAAAAATATTAAACTTGGTTCTGATACCTATTGAACCACCTTGCAGGACAGACCAGGGCTTAGGCTATGAAAGGTCATTGATTGGTTGGATTACACATTCACCAGTTATGTATATCTCCTGCCCTCTATTTAAGTCTAACTATTATGTCAATACCACAAAGACAGATTTGAGGGTCACTGGACCTTACTATTTTTAACTCTTCCCAGTGTGTTCACATTGAATTAAATCTACTTCCTTTGTTTAACATTGTTATTTCTCTCTGTCATTGATGTTTGAGGTATGGGTGGCTGAGTCTAGCTTATTGGGTTGCCAGAGTCCAGGCTCTGTTCTTAAATTTTCAAAAACACCAGGTCACATTGTCCCATTATATTAGAAACTGGATTATTTCTCCTGCAAAGTTTTTATTTTTTATGTATTATGTATTTATAAGCAGAGAGAGAGAGAGGCAGAATGGGTGCACCATGGCCTCTAGCCTCTACAGATGCATATACCACTTTACTTGGGCACTGGGAAATAGAACCCGGGTTATTGGGCTTTGCAGGCAAGCATCTTAACCACTAAGCCATCTATCTAGCCTGGGCTAGAACTTTTGAGCAAAATGTTTGCAGATCAATGCCCCCCCCCTGTTTCATGAGCTTAAAACCCCCTCAAAGAAAATCATACTAGAGAATATCCTCTACTTTTCTTCATCTGGTTTTGAAACTCTTAATTTTAAAAATAAAATTTTCAGCTTCTTTGAAACCTTTTGAACACACTGAAGTGATACATATTTTATGTCTGAAAATGAGAGTCGGGGGGAAAAAAGGAGAGAAACAAAAAGAAAAATGTACTGTTAAAATTTCATTAACCTGCCAGTCTTCATCCATTCCTGGCACCGTGACTATCTCTCCAGATGGTGCCAGGTGATAGCTCTGCCTGCACTTTTCAAAGTCCTGGGATTATCAGCGAGGAAGATGTAATGTGAGGTGGGCAGAATCACTTTGAAAGCAATAAACAGCCCCTATGACTTGGCAATCCTATTCTCAGGTATATAATCTGATAACCTGCCTAGGAAATGAAAGTATATTCCGGAAACATTATTCACAGTGGAAAAAAAAAACCCTAGAAACAGATCACTTGTCCATCCAAGACAGAATACAGTAATAAATGGTGGTATATTTATAACATGAAGCATTATACATCAATAAACCTAAACTGCAGTACATTCAAGAACAGGAATAATTCTCAAAAATAATAAAGAAAAAACAACTCAGAAGGATGTTTTCCTTTATATAAAGTCAATAAGAAAAAATGAAGCAATATCTTTTTTAGGGATAGCTGTATGTGAGAGAAAACTTTAAAGAAAGCAAAGAGGACTGGTTACCGTGGGGACCAAGAAGATGAAATTGGAGAAGCTCACCCAAAAGTCTTTAAAAGAACTAGAAATATTCTCATTTTAAGCTGTCTGGTAGAATCTTGAAGATTTATTTTATGGTTACAATAATAGTTTTTAAACTCTCCTTGTGTGTTGTATACACCCTTGGGTCTGTATAATGTGTTTCACAATTTTAAAAAATGTAACCTGTGTAGAGTTGAGCACTCAGAACTCACTTAGTTTTAGCACTTTCGCCAGTTATGAGATTGTATTAACCTCAGTTAACTGCAAACAGTAAGACCCTTCGGCCCAAGGAGTCAGTGATGACTGGGGGAAGGGAAGGCCTTCTCACCAATGATGTATCTGCTCGTATGTGGGGGAGGGGTTCAGCAGGACGTAAGAGGGGTGGGTGCAAGAGAGAATAATGGGGGATCTATATAATCAAATCACTCTGTGTATGTATAAAATAATCAAAGAATACATTTATTTTAAAATTTTTTTAATTGCAACACAAACGTGTGTTCCTCTGGGGGCCTCTGCTCTTTCTCCTTAATATCTGGGTTACATGGCATCACCCGGGCCAGCCTCAGCTGCTGCAATGGAAATGTGTTGTTTCCCAAAATTCATACGTTGTAATCCTAACTCTAAAGATAAAGGCATTTAGAGATGAGGGCTTTGGGAGACAAAGGAAAATATAAAATTGATTGAATTGCTTTGAACACAGCATAATTTTTTGAAGCTGAACAGGAATATAACCCATGACTCAACAACTCTGTTCCCTCCTTGCCTTCTAAGAAAGACGCATTACGGACTTGCTTTCCGCTTTCCACCAGGTAGAAAGTGCTGCTTAGGAGCCAGAAAGCAGGACCCCACCAAACACTGAATCACTCACCTCAGGCTTCCCAGCCTCCAAAACTCTGAGAAATTAATTTCTGTTCTTCACAAGCCACTCAGTCTACTGCATTATGTTACAGCAGCCCGAATGGACTAAAACACTGTGTAAAGTAAATTGTATTCCAAGATTTTTGAAACATGACAATGATCGTTACAGCTCAAACATTAGAGTAAACCTTAAAACATTCCGAGTCTTCATCTCCATCCTTTTATTCAAACTGCTTTTTTTAACAATGTCTTCCTTCATGTTTATTTGTCTCCTCCAAAGCCCTTTAAAAGGCTCTTCTATACACTCAAAATCGGTTTTTCCTCATCTCACAGAATCAACTGTTCTGACCATCTCTTTGCCCTAAAAGCATGGTTTGGAGACATTTATTGCTATAAAAAAGATGCAATGCTCTTTTGAATCTCATCAAAAAAACTATTGACTGCCACAACAAACTACATTCAGAAAGGAAAAGACACAGATAAATAGAAATCCACCCATGCCAAACGGGAGGAGTGCCAAATAAGACAGGCATCGACCATCTTCTTAATAAGAAAAACAAGCTCCATTGTCATCCGAAAAAGAATGAATCCAACATCTCCTTTGCTCATTCGAAGTGAGCAGCTTTACCCCACAGAAGACATTGGACGAAGACCCATATCTTCTTACCTGCAAACTAACCTCCTGCTTCCTCCCCCATCACAAGAGAGAAGCTGAACGTCTTCCACCCAAAGCTTGTGCTCCTCCTCCATGCTGGACTCCATCTTTTCTTAAATTCTAGAGGACTTGAAGTCTTATCTTATCCCTTTCCTCTCCCAAGCCTCTAACTTCTCCCTCTCTCCTGAATTTTGTTTCTGGCATATCAAGAGAATCAGCTGTTCTCACTAAGTCTATAGAGCAAGTCTTGGCTGAAGCACATCTCTACACTGCTGGCCCATTTCTCTGCTCTCTGCACACGTGGCCTGTGCTTTGTGAAGAGCTCACTCTTGTTTCTATCTATCATCTCACTTCTCGCCATTCACTGAGCTGTTCTTGCCCTCCATCCCATACAAGGCTTAGGTTTTCTTTCTTTCTCTCTCTATCTCCCTATTCTCTGTGACAGCACTCCTCTGCTTTGAAATCTTTCTGATTGTTTTGAAATCTTTTTGCCTGGTTTTCTTTAGTTTTTTCTCAATGACTCCTCCTCCTTTACTCAATTTCTGAACCTGAACTAGTCAAAATCCCTGATTACCCTTGAACTCTTCTCGCTATATCCTTTGTATAAAATAATATAAATCTTTAGTTCTTAGAGAAAAGCCTGCTGTCATTACAGTCAGTTCACTACATCATGCCCTGTCTTGAATGCATTGAGCCTCAGCCATTATTGCTTGTTTCAATGTCGTTTTCAGGTCCTCCTTGTTTTGCAGCTTGCCACAGAAACTCTTTCCCAGGACCCTCCTCTGCCTTTGTCCTTCCCTTGCAACACACACACACACACACACACACACACACACACACACACACACACACTCCTCAAGACTTTGAATCCTTCAATGCTCAATTCTCTCTGGGTGTAGACCACCCTGCTGGCTGAGAGTCACCCAGCACTCACCTCATGATAACGGACTCCATCTGAGTTCTCAACATTTCTGCACAGACTGCGGCCCTTAGTCAGCTTCCAGTCTCATTTCCCTTCACTTTCTTAAATGAAAGGCTCATCAGCTCTTTCTCAGCCAATCACCAAGTTCTAGGAGATACAGATACTCCCAAGACATAGGTCTTCTCTCAGCACACCCACTCTTTCTAAACATGTCTCTGGCCCAGACATCTCTTCAGAGTTACAGGCTAATCTAGACTGTCAGGCATATCCTAGCCTCCATTTCCTCATGCCCATGGTAAAAAATAGTCATCTCTGTGAGAGTCAACTTCTCCCAAACCCTCCTTGTCTTCTCAGATGGTACTTCCCATTTGTTCGGGTCAGAAAGTTCAGATTCACGCCACACTCTTCCCTTCAGCTCACTGCCGCTTCTAGAAGTTTCTCTAGCACTTCCTGAAGCAGCATATTTGCCATAATTCACGAGGGTAACTTAGAGAGATCTGCCTTCCACGCAGAACAGCAGTTCTGTGAGGACCATAATCACGATCCCCTCCCTCAGCACCTGAAGTCCCTGACCCAACACAGGCACTTCATAGACACTGGTTAAGTAAGAGAATAAATGTATTTATGTATAGAACAATTCAGCATGCCGGATACCGGCATTTCTCTTAATTGTGTGTGGATCTGCCTGAATGTGTAACATAATGATCGTAATTGAGAATTATTAACTAAATTACAGGAAAGGAAGCCATGAGGCATATCTCTGATTTCTCTCATACAGTAAAAATCAGAATAACTTTAATGAAAATCTAGAAATTGAAAACAGTTTAGTAATATGACCTAAGACATGGGAGAGAAGGTCTTAACACTACTTGGGTTAAGATATAGTAAAAACTATTTTTCAGTGTGTCATGGTACATTTCAGCACTCAGAAAGCTGAAACAGGAGGACTTGTGAGTTCAAAGCCAGCCTAGGCTCCATAAGGCCTTATCTCAGTAAACAAAAAACCCAAATACCATTTTCAGCAGACTAATTTACTGAGGGATTATCTTAGAAAGTAAAGAAATAGACATTTCATTATAGAATCTACAGTAATATTAGTTAGAAGCAAATGGACAAAACATACAGATTTGATGGATCACTAAAAATAGTATCACTTAATCTTTCTGAAGTTCGTTTCTGTATTATCTGTGGATTATAAGTATTTCATCCCTAATACGCTTCTTATCCATACCGTTCCAGATAAGCATGACATTTTATTTCTCTTCTTTCATGAAGTGTGGATGAGCTTCATAGTAAACAAATGCACTTCAACAAGATAAACGTGGTATTTTGCCCAAGAGACCAAGGCCAAGTCAGAAAATAACACATTTAATGTTACTCTTTTGATATATAAATGGAGAAAGTAAAAGGGTATGTTAAAAAATGAAAGTAACAATTGACAGACAAAAATGCTGCAGGCAAGAACATTGACTTTTCTGAGAATACAGATATTAGCTTTCACACCTGAAAACTCAGGCTGGTAAATAACAGCAAGTACTCCAGCAGGTGGAGTCCTAAACCCACTAATGTCCAACAAGTGACCTCACAGACACACCAGCCTTACGGAATCAAATCACCTTCCTGTTGTGACATCTGTATTCTGAGCACACCCTCAGGAAGACTGTGTCTGTAAAACACACATGGACACATTCACACACACACATTCCTGCCCTATGAAATCAAGTAGCCACACTGTACCGTGAAGGCCAACCTTAACAAGTTGAACTTACGATTCTGCATGTATAGGCATGGGAACTGAATGTCTCCTCAAAAGGGTCCAGTAAGGCTGCCCACCAAAGTATTCCATAACCCTTTAATACATCATCATTCCCTCTGCTACGCAGATCAACGTTTCTGTGCTTTCTTCAAGCATTCAACACTGTGGCTCAGCTCTTCTCTGTCACGGACCATCCACTTGCTTTTAAAGGAACAAGAAAGGAGGTTTCTGCTTCTGCCACCATCAGGTGACACATTCTCACCACTCCTGCACATCTGCACCCACATGCCCACCTTTCCTCGAGACAGCAACACAGGAGCTGGCCCTCCAGGGAGAAGTACAGCCTTTACTACAGCTCCACATCCCGTGGCTGCCCCTCCCACCTTCTCAGCATCCTGAGTGATCACTGGTGCTTTTGAATTTCTCCAAATTCTAATTCTCAATGATTATAATCTCAATGCCTTTCAAATGTACTCATATCCCTCCCACTTAAAAAGAAACAAATAAACAAAAACAGCCAGGTGTGGTGGCCCACACCTTTAATCCCAGCACTTGGGAGGCAGAGGTAGGAGGATCTCTGTGAATTTGAGACCAGCCTGAGGCTACATAGTGAATTCCAGGTCATCCTGGACTAGAGAGAGACCCTACCTTGAAACCCCCCCAAAAATTAAATAAAATGAATAGATCTATAGAGATAATAAATTTGGCCATGAGTAGATAGATTATTGTTAAAACTCAATAGTGATGTGTTGAGATGTGGGTGAGAGGTAGAGTACTGGCCAAACATACAGAAATCCCTGTGTTTAATTTCTAGCACAGAACACCATAGATAGATAGATAGATAGATAGATAGATAGATAGATAGATAGATAAATAATGGTTTGAAACCCAGTGGTGGGTATACTGGAATTCCATGATACTATTCCAATATTATTTATTTTGGGCAAATTTCCACTACAAGTTACTAAAAGAAAAACAAAAGATCTCCTCAGATTCCTCAGACCTTCCAGCCCAGCACCTTTTCTCATTCCTTCTCAGCCAAATTTCCAGGAGACCCTATATCCACACAGGTCCTCAATTTCGTGGCCTCCCTTTCCTCTGAGTTCTTCCCAACTCTTTTTATGCTCATGCTCCAAAGAAACTTAAAAGTCCTCATCACTGACCTCTGAGTTTCTCTAATGGATCAACACTGTAGCTGGTTCAAAGGTTAGCACATAACGGGAACTAAATTAGTATTTGTTGAATGAGTAAATGAATTAACATTTATTTATGCAAGTTTGTGGGCTTCTGACTGCTTGGTCTGTCTCCATTTCTTCCCTTTTCATTTCTAATGCGTATTCAAGGACCATAAATTGATTTTTTAAATATCATATAGCTCTGTGTTTTTATCCCTAGGGTATTCCAGGAACCTATATGAGAGGCATGGCAGGCATCAATTTCACTCTAAAATTTGAGGATAAATGATATTCTTTGTATCTTCATGAGTTAGATGTCACCAAAAAGAACCCAGAATCTGTATAAGAGAATCACCCAAAGTATAAGATTTCAGAAAAATGTATTTGCCATAGGCCTCTTTAGAATCTGTTGCCTGAAAACTGGAAGTGAGCAATCATTCTCTTCTTCCATTTAACTAAAAAATAAAATAAAAAGCACTGTTAGAAGTTTATATATAATTGAAAAGAGAAAAAAACTATGTTTTCTCAAAATAAATTTAACAGGTTCTAAATTGTCTGCTATTTTAGGCTGTACATTTCCTGAAAAGTGGTCTATAGAGGCAACAAAAGGAAGACAAGATTATTAGGGGTTGTTAGTGACTCTCGGAAGAGCCTCCGCTGAGAGGCAGACAGAGCCAACTGCTCAGCGGGGAATTCTCCCAGAAAGGACCCTGGCCAAGAGTGAAGCAACCAATTCCTAGTCTCCTGACAGCTCCCCAGACATGTACTTCTAGCCTAATTCCATCTCTCAAGGCACCTACCTGTCTTTTCCAGACAGACACACTTGCCCTCATTCCTGGCTTGGAAACCCCATCATTCCACACACTGAAGGCTTTGCATGACCTGCACTGGACCAGGAACTCCCCAGTCAGAATAAGGACTACTCTACAGCTTCTCTGCTCATCACCCCAGAAAGACATTCAGGATTACAGGG
The DNA here is from genome assembly GCA_004024765.1 of Zapus hudsonius. Taxonomy (NCBI): domain Eukaryota; kingdom Metazoa; phylum Chordata; class Mammalia; order Rodentia; family Dipodidae; genus Zapus; species Zapus hudsonius. Next base: position 23,163 of record PVHP010005577.1, read on the forward strand.
GGGGTGGATGCTCTTGTGGTGTAATTGTTATATAAAGTACATTATGAGTTTCTTTACCTTCACTTGGACTCCACCCTGTCCAAGCATTTTCAAGCATTTTCACTTGCCAAGGATAAGTCCTCCAAATCCTTACCTCTGATCTCCAAGAAATGACCTCAATGCATGCAGCATGAAGATGATTTTAGAGACCCACCTGTTAACAAAAAAGAATGGATTTGTGTTTGCATTTACAGTATGTACAACTATCTGGACACTTTTATCTTTATTGTTGAAGTATTATTTGGGTCATTTTCTAGATTAGCAAACTGAAGCTCAGAGAGACCCCGAGATCGCCCCAAGTAGCCAGATCTCAGATTCAGACCCAGCTGGGTCATTCCCATGAAATTGCTGCTTTTGCTGTGTTCATGGTTTTCAACTTTCCTTCTCTTAATAAACTTAATAAACTTAAACTCTATGTCTCATAATCCATTCTACCAAAAGAATTATTATAAAGGAATGTCTTCATCACAGAAGAAAAGAAATGAAACAAAACCCCAAGCATCTTCCAAAGATGGCATTGAAGGCTTTAAAGGTATTCTGTTCCATTGTAACTTATTGAAATTACAAAGGGTATAAACAAGAAGGACTCTTTTAGGGAGTATGCTAATCTCTCTTTGCTGTGGATGTTACATACAAGCACATTGAACATTTTTAATAGTTCGTGGCATCAATTATCACAACAATTAGGCTATCCATGGTCCACTGTCACAAGGACTGATCCAGACGACCCCATAGAGGAGGTTATCCAGCGGAGTGGGAAGGGGAGGGCAGCGGGGAATTGGGGATAACAACTCATTGTTTGCCCACTAAATATTGTAACTCATTATGAACAATAGAAAAATAAAATAAAATAAAAATAACTAGCTCTCAGAGTATGAGCGTCCCTTGCCAAGACAGTGTTTCAGAGATAAAAAGTCACTTTTGAAGTGGACACCATTGTCAAATTGTCTGTCTCTAGTAATAGCCACAGCACCCCTTGGAAACCACAGTGCTATACCATACTATGCCTGCAAGGCTCTGGGTCCAGTAGACTTAAAAACCTGTGTTCATCTCCAACCAAGTCTATCCTCTCCTAGTAACTAAAATTAACCTTTGATTTTACCCACCTCCCTTCTAGGCTCGCCCATCAGCGAAGTCCCCTGTTGTCTCTAACATATGAGAAAGCCCAACCTAAACACCCTCTGACAGGGGTGGCCTATGGGACTAGAATTGCCTCAAAGAAGTGGTATGAGAGTAATTTTTTGTTTATTTTGATTTTTATTTTATGGAGGTAGGGTCTCATTCTAGCTCAGGTTGACCAGGAATTCACTATATAGCCTCAGGCTGGCCTTGAACTCCCAGCAATACTCCTACATTCTTCTGCAATGTGGAGAAGCATCTCTCTCAAAGAATTACTCACATAATGTACTTCTTTTGAGTGACTTACTAAATACCTACTTCTTGCTATCTGAACCTATAGTATAGCTCATTTTTTATACACAAAGACAGTTTTCTGCATGGTTTAAAATTTCCTACTTTTTTCCAGGAATGCATATAAGTACACTATATTTTTGCACGAGGATTTACTTTGTTTGGGCTAGAAAATTAATATTAAAAATGTTCACTAGTTGGGCCACGTCAGCCTGGGCTAGAATGAGACCCTACCTCAGAAGGAAAAAAATGTTCACTAGTTGGAGAAATCACAACATTGCTTGAGAATAAATAACATGTCTGTGGTGGTTCAGGAACCTGCATGCAGCCTGTAGGCATGGGTCTGTCTGTGTTGATACAGGAGCTATGCAGCCTGTCAGAATGGGTCTGTCTGTGGTAGTTCAAGAGCCATGCAGCCTGTCAGCATGGACCATGATTACATTCAAGGAGATTCTTCATCAAGGAGAATGGCTGTTAGTGTATCACTTATGACTTCAAATGTATGGCTTATTACAAATATATAATTTTATTATTTATTTTTATGCCATGATTGAGATATTCCATGGGTTGATTTTAATTACAAAAGTAAAAAGCTTATATTACCTGTGAATTTTATTGTAGTATGATAGAGAAATTGTAAAAAAAAAAAGTACTGGGATTAACTAGATAGAGTGGATGTGGCATCATTGAGACTCTTGTTCTTGTGACATCCCCACACTGACCTTTGAACTCAGCTCTGCTCAGCATCTCTCCATTCTAATGCACTGACTTCCAGACTTCCTGCTCAAGCTGGTCACCATCCAAGGGTCTCTTACCCTTGTTGTCTCTCTGTGCAAATTTCCCATTACCCAAATCTTACCCACCTCTCTTCATTAGGTTTGCCCTCAGATGTCATCACCATAACCAGCACGCTCTACCCGCATCATCTCTAAAATTCCTCTGCAGCACACATTTCTACCTCAAGTTCGACTGCAATGTTTATTTATCTGTCCATCATTTGTCTCATCACAGGCGCTCCACAAGGGAGCAGAGGGCTGCATTGTCAGATGCCAGTATCTGGAATAATGAAAAACGGCAAAAGTGAGCATTTGATGAATATCTGTTATGTGAATGAATTAATGCATGAAGATATTGCTGTGTTCCTGCTCCCCAGGAACTAAGAGGAATCGCTTTCTTTCTCCTATCTACATAATTTGTAGTCCTTCTAAATCAGCATTAATTCTTTCAAGTATATCCATCAAATTCCTAGCATTCTGCACTTAGTATACAATAATAAATAAGACATATCTGCCCACAGTCTTTGAAATTAATGATCAGCACCAGCACCTCTGAAATGTTTGATTCCTATGGTAAAAACCTATTTCTAGTTTGTATTCTATCATTAAAATACAATAATTATTATATTCATAAATTAAGTCATCCCTCATGTATTAAAAGTTGTTAACACATACAGTAGAATTTTTACCAAGGTAAAAAATTTCACATTTTCTTTCAAGTATACAAAACACCACCCCTTAGACATAGATGTAGAGCCAAAAGCCAAGTGGAGTTTAAGTATATGGAAGTTTCTAGTTCCTTTAATTGAGATGACCAGCAGGCCTCTCTACTTACTCCGATGAAGTCCCTAACGGGAGGCATAGAAGGACCATCTGTCCTTGGATGGCATCCAGTCTGTCATCTTCCTTATGTGTCCAAGGTTAACATCTTCCCCAGCTCATGGCATAAAGCTACGTTGGGTGCTGAAGACAGGAGATGATGATTCACACCTTCTCATTTCCTTATGTTGTGGACAGGCACCTTTTCCACAAGTAGAGAGAGATGAACACAACCTGTAAACTAGCGTAGCCTACATATTTGTACATAGCTGCATGTCATGGTTTGATCCAGGTGTCCCCCACAAACAAATGAATATGTTCTGATAGATTAATCCTCAGCTGATGGCAGTTTGGGTTTTACAACCTCGATGAAGCTGTGTTGTTGGGGGCAGGCTTATGGGGTTATAAGCCAGCTTCCTCTTGCCAGTATTTGGCACACCTTCCTGCCGCTGTTTGCAGTGCTGTGGCAGAGGTGATGTCCAGCCCTCTGCTCATGCCATCGTTTTCCCTGCCAGGATGGAGTCTCCCCTCGAGTCCATAAGCCAAATAAACCCATTCCTCCACAAGCCGCCTTTGCTTGGGTTCTATCTGTGCAGCAACTAGGAAGCTGACCCCAACACTGCACCATGGACTTTCTTGTCAATTTTCATATTTATAAGAAACATGTTATAATCTTGTTTCACTAAATAAGCAAATTAAAGTTCAGAAGTTTAGTAAACTCAAACAAACTAACTCTGTTACTTTGGCAAAGCTGCACAGTACACCAAGCTCTGTGGTTTCAAGTGAGGAAGTGGAAATGGCAGATTATAGACAGCCTTGGGCACCTTTACGAGTTGTAATTGTCACTGACATATAACTCCACAGAAGGCGATGGCTACATCACACTCTGATCAAGCATGAACCAACCCCAGAGCAATGCCCACTAGAGCACACATAACTGTCTGGGCCTCCATCTCTATCCTTGGTCCTGATTCCATGATATCTAATTATTATTCCTAGGATGTTTTCAGACAAGAGCAGACTTTAGAATGAGCTTAAATGAACCCATTCCCTGGCCCTGACTTTTCCCAGCACACATAAGAACAACCTCCTTCTTCCCTCAGAACTCTTACTATTGAACAACCCCATTAGAACAATGCATGTGATATTGCAATAATGGTAGAAAATATGATTATCGTTTCTCTAAACTCCTTTCTCCTCCTCACACCCACCTTCACCACACATACAATTTTTTTTCCCTTTCAGGTCAGAGCTCAAATCAAATATACCAGAAATTGGTCAAGTTTACAATCAATGAAATGTTCCAGGAAGGGATTTTCAGGAATTTATGATCCACACTAGTATACTCCAAAGGCCTGATGATGACATTTATATTTGAACTACCCACTAAGATAATTCAGAAAGGTATGGCTACGTTGGCTCTTATGACAAGAATTTGAAGTCTTTTAAAAATACTACTACTTCAAAAGAATTGCAGTTTTAACTTGCTACAAATGTGCACCCAATAAAAGAAAAAGCACCCACCTCCATCACAATCCTCTTCTGCATTAGGAATTCCCTATTCCTTAGCATGGCTTGTCTGCGCCCAAGTATGCATCCTTCCCCATCCTGCCCCAGCTTCTTGAGAGAGTGAGTGAATCCAAGACATCCCACATGGGAGAAAAGCTGACTTTCTCCAGCAGTCAGGGAAGGAGTCTTCTCAGGTTTCCTGGGATCAGCTGAGGTGGAGGTCACTTTCTAGCAAGGACAGCTCATTCTGCTAAGCGGTTAGCAAGTGCAAGGTGCAAGAGAGCCGGCCAGCCCAGCCCAAAATAGGAACCCAAGCTACATCCCAGTCTGACCAAGCTCCAAGCTGGTTGTACATGGCCCTTAGTGGAGACGAGGAGAGACAGCAGAAGTGAATGCAGAATGCAAGTGAGTGGAGGGAGGGGGCTGGTTGTAAATCATAAACACGACATTCGCACGCATGCAGAAGGGACACCACAAAGGGCACGGCAAACAGCATTGAAGCAGGACACCTCTGACTTCCTGCAGACAGGCTCGCCAACTTACTGCTGGCAATTAGTGTGGCTCTGTGTGGTTTGTTCCTCTGAGACAAAGCAATGCCTACATTTCACCTTACAGATGAGAAAGGACGTGACGAGCTGTAGCATCCAAAGCCCCAGGAATGCAAAAATACAGCTAACAAAGACAGTGCAAGACATTATTCTCTGTGACCCTAGCCATCACCAGAGCCCAAAAGGAACACCTTGGTCAAGGCGAGTATTACCTGAGAGAAATCTGGTCATTGATCTCCTTTGTGTGTGGGTCAATGTGCCCCTTTGTGTACTCAGAAATAAAAGGTAAGAACAGCAATTGTCCCAAAGTCCAGAAGCCTGCATCTTAGTGGTTATGTGCCTATCATCCCTTTGTGAATCAAAGGATTCAAACGTTGTCTCAGTCGAGCTAAGCAGAGTTGAGGCAGACATCTAAGCCTTCAATAGAAAATGAAAATCAGTCAGGGAGGAAGAGAGAAAGAGCGAAGACACAAGGAAGCAAAAGGGAAATAAGGTTCAGGATTCCCAAGGATAAAGCTCTCCTTTCTCTCCCCAAAGCCACCGGGGATGAATAAATATAATTACCAACCTAGGATGACAGCTTTCAAAATAAAAGAGGCACCTGCCAGGTGACCATCTCTGCCGGGACTCGAACCCGGAACCTCTGGATTAGAAGTCCAGCGCGCTCGTCCATTGCGCCACAGAGACCTCACCACACACACAGCATCAGCACCAGAACTGAAAAAGCACATACCTTCTGCATCACCGAGCCATCTCAGCATCCTGCTCTCTGAGCGGTGGGGGGGGGGGCAGGGACAGCTGGAAAATCTGGAGTGGAGATCCACCAGCCGGCTCCATCAAAGCTTTTCCTCAATGCCCTGGATCCTACATTCCTCCGAGGATTGGAGGAATGTGACGTAGTTATTTCCCCAGTCCCCAGATCCCCGAGAGAGCCAGACCCCGGAGCTGGAGCCTTTGCTCTGGGCTGCTCTCCATCCCTAAGGGAGGATAACGGAAAGTCTCTCTATTCTCATGCTAATGCAGTGGAATGCACCCAGCCTAGCAGAGAAGGCACCAGCCCTCTCTACCTCCACCCCCATTCCCTCACTGTGGTTTCATCCAAGTCCACTCATTCTCCAGCAGGGGCTGGGCAAAGCGGTGGAATTCAGGAAAACCCTGGATCCAAGAGACAAAGGATCTGCTTCTACACAAGGCGTCAGTGAACTCAGAAAAGCTGGGCTCCAGACTGGTCTTGTCCTTGGCTTTAAGAACTGTATTTGTCAAGCACAGAGGAGAGGTACCAGGAATCGGTGGTGTTCCTTCAGCATCCTCGTCAGAATTAAGGATGGGCATTGAGTCCAAAAGTATAATATGTACATTTATACCTATATCTAGATCTATCCATATCTAATATATATATATAGTGTGTGTGTAAGAGAGGGGGGAAGAGAGAGAAAGAGAGATTGATAATGCATGCATGTGTGCATACTTATAGGAAGGAAAGGTAAGGAGTGAGAGGGGCAGATGATACACAGGTGTCTTGTACACAGTCCGCCCTGAATATATCTGTCTATTCTCCACACTTGTCCCAGCCCCAAGTCTCTGACAGTGTTTCCTCCTGGGGTTGCTTCATTTAAGCAAGGAGGACTTTTCAGCTGTCTGCACTAGCTAGAGGCATGTAGCATCATCAAGTTAAGCATCCCAGGTAACTATATATAACGACTCAGCTGTGATCTAAGAAAATGATTCTTATTTTTAAAAAGCCTCCTGGAGAAGACAATTCCATAAGCACTGCCAGATCTTTTGACTATTTAATCCAAGCTTCTCTTACTTCATCCCATTTCCCCCTATTTGGTTCCCAGACACGTTGAAGCAATTGTCCTGTATGCTTCCAAAGACAGACTTGACTCTGTGTTCACCACCCTAACTCCCACTCAAAGGTGACAATAAAGCAATGTTCTCAGTCAGCTTCATCCCCTCCTCTCTCCCTGTGTGTTTCCATAACCCACAGTTCTGGGCATTGCAGGCGGTTTCCGGTCACTACCCAAGAGATTGCTCTAACTTGAGGCCAGGGATGGGAAGTGAAGGAGGAGTCATAGGACTCCAGACAAACTTATATTGGAAGAACCTTAAGGACTTCCTAAGTCTACACTACTTATTTTATAGTACCCAAGTATGAACCCCAATAGAAAACATGACCAGGAGTGTCATCCAAGCAGAGATGGATGTAGAAGGTCCTTTATCCAACCTGGTCTGTAACCTTAAGTTTCAGCTCTGGCAGACTTGGCGTCTTGTCTCCTTCCATGAGGAAATAGTTTGATTCAAAGGAATTTGCTATACAATAGTCTGTAAAGGGAAGCTCAACCCCACATGCCAGCAAGAGCCACTCTGAGGCAAAAGCCAGGCAAGGCTAGAATCTCAGGATGTGCACACATGCACACACATACACCACCAACCTCTGATCTTTGCAGAAATTTCATCTTATGCCCCTAGAGTCAATCTGTCCTCTACTCCTACCCAGAGCTTTGCTGCCTTAATCACATGTTTAATGCAACCCAAAGTTGGAGGCCCAGTCCTCCAACTCCCTCCAGGATCTTTATGTATTGTCTCACTTGGTATTAGGGATATAATGGTGAAGGATAGATAAGGGCATGGCTCTACCCTCAAAGTGCCTGCAGGTAAATTTCAAAGTAGAAATGACTCTGAAACATATATGGGAAGAAATGATGAATCAATCTATTGCCCACCAAATAAGGCACTAAGTTTCCAAGTTCACACACACAAAAATTCTAACTCTGGAAACACAAAGATCTGGCTTCAGTCATGAGCAGAGTGCGCTCTGGGATATTAAAAACAATTAACCAAAGTCTTTGATCTTCCAGTTCCTTACTATAAACCCAAGGCAATGATATATGCTATTTGTAAAGAGTAGCTGTGGCTGAGAAGAGAGCTCTGGAGTTAAAACTGCTCACTGCATAAGTCTAGCAATTGGAATGTGTATCCTCAGAACCCACATAAAACCAAGAATAAGTAGCACACACATCTGTAACCCCAATGCACCTACAGCAATGGGTGGCTGAACAAGGGGGAACAGGAAGAATCCCACAGCTTGTAGGTTACTCTGACGTTAGCAGCAGAAAACAAGAGAGACCCTGTCTCAGACAAGGTGGAAGGTGAGGAGCAGCACCCTGAGGTTGTCCTCTGACCTGCATAGTGGAACACACTGGCCCATATACAGACAGACAGACAGACAGGCAGGCAGGCAGGCAGGCAGGCAGGCAGGCAGGCAGGCAGGCAGGCAGACAGACAGACAGACAGGCAGGCAGGCAGGCAGACAGACAGACAGACAGGCAGGCAGGAAGGCAGGCAGGCAGGCAGGCAGACAGACAGACAGACAGACAGACAGGCAGGCAAGCAGACAGACAGAGACTAGCTGAGATTTCATGGTCTCATGGTATACATCTCCCCTTCAGTCCTTAAGTTGTAATTCTCGGGTCACCCACTGAGGCCACTGTTCCCTTTGAAGATCCTCCCTTCAACTTCCCCACCTGCCCCACAAAAAAATTCTCAATTTCAGCAAAAATATCTGCTATCAGTAACTCCTCTCAGCATTCCTTATAATTATAACCCATATCCACAAAAAAAACATTCTGGATTTCACTTATCTGATGTCTTTTACTTTATCATCCATAAATCAAACGAGATCTGTGATAGCATGAATAATATCCCCTAACTAGGTTTCAATTTAAAAATAAGAACAGTCAAATAAGGCTATAACTTTAAAGAGGCCTGAAAGATGAGGTTGAGCCACTCAAAATGATTGAAGACAGACTATCTTTTTCGTCTATTAAACTAGGTTCATATCATTCGTGTTTATGTAAACCCTTTCCAATAAAAAGTGCACAGATTTAATTCTCCAAAGATCTGTGACTCAAACATTACTCATGTCTCTAATTGGGTACCATTTTGTGACCCTACAGACAAGCTGGGGATGCTCATACCTTATTTCATTCATAAAGTGTTGCTGAGATACACATGACAAATGCCAAAAATCGTTTTCCTTTTCCAGAAGGAAATGCAATTAAATCCCACATCCTATGGTGACTTTATAGCTTTCCTGAAGGTACTTATCCCAATTGGTTTATGTTTTGCAGGCGAAGCAAGAGTTATTCGAAACAGTTATTTGGATAGAAAAGCCCTTAGACACTATCCTTTCATCTCCAATTCTCCACAACACCCCCATATCACATTAGTTCACATCAACTGTAGGCACACCCTGCAGAAGTAACTTTCACATAACATTTTTGTGCCCCACCCACTGTCAGCTTCGCCTTATTATCTCCCCCCAAGGAGTCAGCCTACTCATTGCTCTTGTGAGTACCTGCTTTGCAATGTCGGGCCTCTGGCCCTAGTCCTATCCTGAAGAACTCACAGTTGTTCAGATCATAACTCTTTGTCCCTTAAAGGGTAAAACGGGCATGCCTGTAACATACTGGCACTTTCACTGTTGTCCAGAGATTTCATCCTATGAAATTGCCCATACCAATCTGACCACTCTTCTCATACATGTCTTTTTTTAAATATTTGCAAGAAGAGAGAGAAAGGAGAGAGAGAGAGAAAGAGAGGGAGGAGTAGAGAATGGGTGTGCCAGGGCCTCCAGCCACTACAAATGAACTCCAGATTTACGTACCACTTTGTGCATCTGGTTTTATATGGGTACTGGGGAATTGAACCCAGATCTTTACACTGTGTAAGCAAGTGCCTTAACCTCTGAGCCATCTCTCCAGCCCTACTCTCATTAGTTTCTAACCTATACTGAAGCATATATGTTCCCAAAGCATCTTGTTTCCCTACTCTTCTTTTTTCTAGCCTTTCTCACTCCCTCCCTTTATTTTTCCTCCCTTCCCTTTTTCTTTCTTTCTTTTCCACATGAACTTGTCTATTCCTTCCCCACCCCTGTTTCTATGGAAGCAATGAGACAGCCCAGGTGATCATTAAACCAGAGAACCAAACTCCATAAAGACAAATGCAGAGGAGGTTTTTCCTTTCATCATCCTATTGAGCTTCCAGAAGCCACTTCAGGTCCAGCCCTGTCTAACGGAATACAAAGGCCTCTTAAGTCTTCCACAAAGCGGCCTCAAAATTTATCTGTCTTGACAATGTGCTGGGTCTCCAGAGTTAGCCCAGGTCACAATGGAGGCCACTAGAAATGGAGCCCAGCCCCCTTAGGGGAGAGAAGAATTATGATGAAGCTGAGTCCAGAGTCTTCCTTTCTTTGGTCCCCTTCTGCCTACCTAAGCCAACCCTTTCCAATGAGCCAAGTAGATATTCAACGTGGGTATTTCCTCAAGGCTATGAAGTATCTCTTTGATCCAGAGGAACGAAGAAGGTGGAGGGAGGCATTGATCATGAACCTCTAACCGCCACATGCACAAACACACACATGCATGCACACCATACACATGCAGAAAAAATACAAAATAACTGGTAGTACTTAACAAATGCAAAAGCCATAGCTGTCAAGTTCCACCTTCCTGAAAATTTCAGAGGAAACTTTCTATTTCACCAGACACTCCCACAAATGAGTTAATTCCTGCCCAGCTCTACCTTTTGCATCCTTTCTAGAATGAGGACTTTCTATGCCTCTGTGTCTTCTTGTGCGCTCAGGTCCTCAGTCCTGTCATCTTACAGTTTCTTCTTGCCAACCCAATTCATTTCTCCTTCTAAGGATGCATAACCCTTAGTAATTTCTTGATTTCAGATGTTCTTTTCTCCTCTGTCCATACCATTCCTGACTCACATCTTTTCCTCCTTGCCCTAAATTTTGTTCTTGGTATTTCCTGATCCTTTCATCACCCAACCACTGTGTATAATGTTCAATTTCTTGATAATACCTCCCTCTGTTCTCATGTGCCCTCAGACCCATGCACTTCAAATGCTAGACAAAATCACTATTTCTAGTGTCTTCAATCTCATCCCACTGACTTCCTTTTCCTACCTGTGTCCTTAGCTATCATCCCTAGAGCTCTCTGAGTTCCCCAGGTTTCCACACCCTGATCTGTGCTTGGACCCAGATTCCTAGTTACCAAGGGTTCTTGTTCCTTCTGCCACCAGATGCCATGCTCCAGATTTCACTCACTCATACTGCTTTCAGGTCTGGTTTCCTCTCCTTAAGTCTGAAATCTGTAGTACTTATTCTGACCCTCCTTCCACCTGACCTATGTGGCACTACTTTCCTGAGATTTTTCTAGTATGACTTGCTAGTCCTTCCCTTCTTCCCCACGTTCACCTTCAGACCCCTTGGATTTTGCCTGGCATTAAAACAGATCTGTGTCTGCTACTTTATGCCTAAGACCCTTTGCCTTAGGCTCTAAATTGTGAGGTCCTTGTAGAGTCCTGGTAATCCACATGGCATTGAGTTACCCCAGGAATGGTTGACAATCAGACTCCTTAATCTTCACAGTCACCCACAGACTCAGATTGTTAAAGGGTCAGATACTTTAGGCCAAAGAATGAGAAGATGGATGCTTAGTCAGTCAGTTATCTATGGTTTTAGACCAAGCAATTAATAAGCATCTGCTCTGCCAAGTATTATGAGTAAACTGGGCTTTCTGTTATTTGCCTAGAAGGAACCTAGATGTGAACATCGTAATGTAGACTCTGCAGTTTCAAGAGAAGAAAGGTGTCTCTTTTACAATGAATCACTTTAATTAAAAGTATGACCATGGGAATTCAACCCAGAGACTAAACTTCCCTTTACACAGGAAGCTTATGACTGACCAATCACAGAAGAGCCTATACGACTTTATCCTTATAGATATCTTTATGGTTGGTCATTACCTGGAAAAACACAGCCCTCTAATACCTGTCTCTAAAGAACATCCTGCCTTCACATTGAACACAGGGGCACAGGCCAGCATTCCACCTGACTTAAGCGACTGATTCCCTCAGGCTCAGATTCTCCACTAGAAAGTAGGATCTGAATGCCCAAGGCCTTCTTCATGCTGCCTGCCTGGGTTCTAAGAGACAGAACTAGTGGTAGTCATAACAAGGATAAAAAATATTCTGAATGCCTTATCTCATTTGGACATCAGAGCTGCTCTAGATTGTGGGGAAAACATTGTTACTGTCTTCCTACAAAAGAAGCATTTTGTTCAAACACTTTAGATAGTTTGCCCCAAGTATCTGGGCTCTTAAGTGGTACAGATGGGTCAGTGTCCTAGCCTCTGTCTGCTCCAGGCAGCCTCCATGGGAGATGCCTCCTGAAAAGTTTTGTTCTGAGATGTTCTCCCAGATTACTTCCACAAGTGAAAAGCCGTGCCCTGGGACCGGATAGGAGGGCCAAGAGGATCTGAGGAGGGTTTCAAAGTATAGTCAAAGGTGGTTTTAGAAATCAGAATGAGTAGAGTAGGGTAAGTGAGCTCTGGGTGGTCTCTTCAGTGGCTCACACTCTTCCCGATTACCTTAAGTTAAAATCTAGGATATGAATATCCACAGGATTGAAGTAACTTCAAAAGAACCGAGCTAGTCATTTTCCAGCTAGTCCTGTTTCAGGGTTTCTGGCTCCTAACTCAGTGTGATTTTGTTTCACTGCTGTGTCACTGAATCTCTCCAAGATAATCTCTACACAAAGAATTTGTGGAGAAGGAAAGAGAGAGAGAGAGAGAGAGAGAGAGAGAGAGAGAGAGAGAGAGAGAGAGAGAGAGAGAGAAAGCAAGAGACAGAGCAGATGAATAAAGTGCTTTATATTCAGTCTTAACCAATAAACCAGAAAATTAAAAGGGTAGAATAACCTCGTCCTGAAATCACAGAATACTCAAAAGGAAAAGGATTTAAAAATAATTAAGTCTCTTTTAACCTTATACATCAGCTTAATTTTTTTTACCATATGTTCTTATTACTTTTATAAATTTTAGGAAAACTACTTCAAAGATTAAATTGAAAATGCTAAGTGGGTGAATGCCTGCTCTGTATTTGCTGTATCTCTGTAGTCTATAATTTTTTGTAAACTCTCTCCATCTGTAATTACATAGATTAGTAAACCCAGGCCCATAGAAATTAAATTACTTATCCAACATCACAAAAATATACTAACTGTTACAGTCCAGATGGAAAACTCTAGACTTTCAATTTGGGATGGGCAGGTTTGAATAGCAGCTCTGCAACTTACTATGTGTTGATAGATATCTTTGAGCACCTAAATGTCCTACTTGGAGATGTAGATTCTCATTTTATTTTAAAAATCCACACAAGTAGTAATGCCAACTCTTTAAGGTCATTATAAGTAAAAGTGTGAGAAGAGATGGGAAATCCTTAGAGACTAGTGTGGGGCAGTCTGTTTCTACAATAGTGTGTTCTTAGGCTCTTTCCCTTCCCCTTCCTCACTCCTCAATTGACTCCAAGCCAGCTACTGATAAAGTGTCCTCACTAAGGTTACTAATGGCTTCCTAATTGTCAAATTCAATAATCTCATTTCACCTTCCTGTAGCATTTCACACTTGTGACCACAGATTCATTCTTAAAAATACCCCTCTAGCTTCTGTGCCACTGCTCCTCTTACTGGGTCTTATTTCTCAGCCTCTTTTTGTCTATCTCCTTCACCAGCCCCTCCTCTTCTTTCTTAACTCTTGCTTTTCCAAGTAGCAGTGATACCAGACTGTAAGAATGTTAGCAGCTTTTCAATAATATCAAATGGAATAGAAAAGAACTGCTAAGAGAAGAGGAGAGGAGAGGAGAGGAGAGGAGAGGAGAAGGGAAGGGAAGGGAAGGGAAGGGAAGGGAAGAGAAGAGAAGAGAAGGGAAGGGAAGGGAAGAGAAGACAGGACAGAAGAAAAAAGAGAACTTCAGGTACACATGTATGTATATTATAGACATGTGGTCTACTCAGCATTTCAACACTCTAATGAGATGCAGGAACTTATAGAGACAAGATTTATACTGGTTCACAGTTTTTGGAGTTCTAGGTCAAGATCAGAGGGCTTTGGTCCTCTCGTGGGGGTGGTTTATGGCAGTGGTGAGGAGGTTGTGGCTGAGCAAAGCCATTTACATAATGAACCAGTGACCCAAGGAGAAAAGGGGGACAGAATGCCATACCTCCAAGGCCATAGCCCCAGTGACCTAAAGACCTCCAACTAAGCATGATCTCTTAAAGGTACTCTTCTCCACAATATGGAGGAGGTGGGGACCAAGCCTTTATCACATGTACTTCTGGAGGATAATTGACATCCAAGTAGAAGATGTGTTCTAGGATATAATAAAAATACATAAATTCCTCTCTCACTTATGATCGAAAATGCTACCTTAAAGTATGTCCTGGTTCTCTTCTTTTCTATTTCTTCTTTGGGTGACTTCAAATGGCGCATAGCACATACCATGCACTGAGTGTGAGAAACCTACACATCCATCTCAAAGCCAGGCATCCTTCATAAAATCCAGCCTGGTATTTTCTGCTGCCTCTATGCAGCTGCACTACATGACTCACAGACATCTCAACTGTGAAATGCAAATCAGAACTTGCATTTCTCCATATAACTTCTCTTCATAATCCACTTAGTTAATGCAACCGGAACCCACCTATTCATTTATTTATATATTCCACAAATCCATAAACACATGCTATCTACCAAGATGCACTGAAGATAGGAGGATAACATTGACACCATATCTGCCTTTACTATGACACAGACAGAAAAATAGAATCATAAAAAAGTTGTCCCAACCTAAAGATACATGCAACATGCTACAAAAACAAAAATGTACAAGCTAAATCATCCTGATGAGTCTGTGATTTTTCTAGAACTACAGATCTAAGCTGAGGTTGAAACTAAGAACAGATTTTAACTAGTGTTGAAAAAAAAAGATATTAGATTTGGGAGAGATGTGCATGAGCTTGTGGTGGGTGGGGGGAGGTTTGAGGAGGACTCTAAGAGAGAACAGCATGAGTGAAAACATAACTAAGCACCATTAGTACATGAACTCCAAAACCAGGAAATGACAGAATGGGTGGCTGCAGTGATCAGATCATGTGCTTCCTTCTACGTCATATGAGGGATTTTCGTCCTTCAGATAGTAGGGGTAATGGAGGAAAACTTGAATTTTATTTGTATTTTGGATAGAGCACTCTGGCTGCTGTTCAGTGGACAGTTTCAAGAGGGCCAGGAGAGGAGTTTTTCATCGTAGTGGGGTAAGTCATAATGGGACCTCATCCTCAATCCTAGGACTGCTACACAATAGGGAACTAAAACAATTAGTTTGATAGAAGCAATACTGGAGAAACAATACTGGTCATCCAGCAAACTAAGCCAGAAATCAGCAGTCTGACAAGACCCCTTTCTTTATCTTCCAAATTTGATCAGTTACTTGGGCCTATCAATTTTTTTTGTTGTTGTTGACTATCACTGAAACTTTTCTCTCACTTTCTCTTCCCATTGCTTTTGCTAGTCCAGACCCTCCATCTTACATAACCAGGACTATTTTAATACTTTAATAACTTCTCACTTATCTACCAACAACCATCCCTCTATCCTTCCACCCACCTTCCATCTCACAGAGTGATTGTGATTTTTCTTGAAAGCAAAACAATGTGTCTCATTTCTCTATTGCCTAGAGAAGACCATTTCTCATCTGAATTTTATCTTTTCAACTCTACTATTATTATCTGATCCTTAACCCTCACCTTATAATAGACAATGCTGAAGTACTTACAGTTCAGTAAATGAGAAAAATAATAAAATGTTTCCAGTTTCATACTAGCATGCCTTGGTAGGCAGTGATGCTTCCTCTTTCTGAAATGCCCTTCTCTGCTCCCTATCCCACATCTGCCTGCAAAGCTGCTCATTGTCCTTGATTTGGCTCAGACGCCTCATGTCTGTAATATCTTGCTTGACATCCACAACAACCCCAAGCAGATTGGATCACACCCATCTTCACACCGATGCTGCACCCTGTGCATATGGCGATTGGAGCACTGAGCACACTTTATTGCAATTAATTGGTGCATGTCTGTCTCCTACCAGACGGCAAGCACCTTAAGTCCTTTATATCCTTGACAGCTTGAGCAGTGTCTAGCACATGGTGTGGCTCAATCTATGCTTAATGAACAAACGAATAAACCAAACTACTGGAACAAGTCACTCTTCTCTTCTCCCATAGTTCATTCTGTACTGCCACATTTGTAATTTTTAATAATAGAACTACTAAATGGAAAACTCTTATAACAAGATCTAAAAACCTTGTCTGCATTTTAAAAAATTAATTACAATGGACTGAATGTTTGTTTCTCCCCTCATGTTGAAGTCCTCATGAGTGTGATGAGTTCATACAAGAGAAGACACAAAGGAGGTAAGGTATCTCTTTCTTTACTCTGTGAGGGCAGTGAGAAGATGGCCATCCCCAAAGAGGAAGAGAATTGGGTCCACATCAATACTAAATCTTGGGCTTCCAGCTTCCAAACTGTGAGAAATAAATGTCAGAAGTTTCAGACCCCCCAGCCTATGGGTTTCTGTTATAACAGCCTGAACTAAGACACTCATCTTCTTCCATCCCAAAATATTACACCCCACAAAAAGCTTCTCCTGACTCTAGTATTTCTTTCCATGGTTCAGCATTTTTCCAGCTTCTTAGATACCAGGGCTGAGAACTATCTCCATTTTTCCTGCTTTTCTTGCTCCCATAACCAACACTAAACAGTACCAGGACCTAGCTCAGGACTGGTTTAGCATGTCCCTGGATTCCTGTCATTACCATTTAATGAAGTTTCTTGGAAGAAGCTTTCAGATCTAAAATTTTTAATCATTCAATTTTCAGGCGTGCAATCACTGTAAAAATAGTAAGTACACGATGTGAAAATGACATTCCCCTTATGCCATAGCCTGCACTCTCAACAATAATAATTATTATTACAAATAATAATTTTCCAGGTTTTATATGGACCTGAATAATAGACACACTAATCAAGTTCTTACTGAGTGACAGGCACTATTCAAATCACTTTAAGTAGAATAATTTTATTTTAATCTTCACCAACAACCCTGGGGCATATGTGCAATTACTGTCTCTGTTTTCCATTTAAGAAAAATAAAATGGTAATGGGGTTAAGTGTCTTGCTTCAGGTCACACAACCGCTAAGTAGCTACTCATTTACTTTAATACACATTTACACATATATGAAGTATAAGATGCAGAGATGACATTTGAAGCTTTTTTCTAGTTTACATAAAAGAGATCATAATATGTGTATCTCTTTGTTTTTGTAAATGAACAATACATCTTGGGTATGTTTCCATTCTGTTTCACATAAATTTGCCTCATTCTTTTGAACTGTAATGTGTTATTACAAAGTATGACATAGCATTATTTATTTTAACAATTCACAATTGATAGATTTGGGGGTATTTTCAATTTCTCATTACTGGAAAAAATGATGAGATGCACACCTTTGTACATGAATCATGGCACTCAACTGTGAATAAATCTATATCACAATTTGTGGAAACAGCACTCTGGTATTTCCATTTTTAATTTTAATACATCCTGCCAAAGGATCTCTCAAAATGCTTTGCCGATTTACAGTCTCACTCAAAATATATGAAGGTGTCTACTTCCCCAAACACTTGCCAACACTGTATATTATCCATCATTTTCATTTTTAACAATCGTATGGGTCTCTTTGTTGTTTCTTAAAAACCTAGGTTCCCTTTGGTGCTTTAACTTATATTTCTAAAAATCCAAATGCAGTTAGTTGTTCATCTTTTCAGAAGTTTATTGGAAGATTGCATTTTCACTGAAAAATCCTTCCTCATCTGTTGCCCAATTTTCTATTGGAGCGTTTGCCTTTTTATGGCTACTTAAGTATTTTGCTTATTGTCAACTTTAACGCTTTGGTGTATGTGTTATAAATAAAATGTTCTCAGTCTGCAAAATACATTTAAATTCCGTTTATGGTGTCTGCAGCAAAATGAATGTAAGAACTTGTGCACTCAATCCAGTCAGCCTCTTTCTTTGCATATTCTGGAGTTTGTGACTTAAGAAGGACTTCCCCATTTCCAGAATGAAAAGTCTTTTTCGATAGTTTGAAAATGGTTTTGTTTTAGCACATCTGTCTAAAATGCATTGTCATATATGGTATAAGGAGAGAAAAGACGTACTTTTCCCCAAGTGATGGATAGATAGCCAGTTATTCTAATGCAGTCAGTGTAGCAGCATAGCTCTAAGTTACCAATTAGAAGTATATAAGAAGACAATACTTCTATTCAAACACTAACTCCCCACATTGACTTGTAATTCTACTGTGCCTTCTCGGTGTTATAATTTTAAAGCATTTTAGGTAGGTAGGAAACATGTTTCACCCTTGATCCCATGTGTTTAAATTTATCGTGACTATTTCTGACTTTCTATTGTGAGGTAATGTTAGAATTAGCTGGTCAAATCTCATACAAAGATTTTACTGGGATTTAGAATAGTATTGCACTGAATTTACGAATGAAGATGTAACAGCACTTTACTGACTATGGGGATTAATGTTTAAATACTAATTCAGTCACATGACATTCTGCTACACATTTTTTTTCCAACTAATGTTGACTTAAAAGTAAAACTCTTCAAGAGCTGGGGATACAGCTCAGTGATCAAACATTTGCCTAACATGCAGAGGGCTCTAGGTTCAATCCCCAGCACAGTACAAAAAGAAAGGCTCTCCAGTGACTCCATGTTGAATCTTTACTTTTTTTTCATAGTTTATAACTTTTATTTTATTTCTAAAGGTCTACTAAATGATACTGTTTATTAATAGTAACATTACAATTGACCAGAAGACTTAAGAGTTCTTGTTAATGAAATCTGGCAAGTTGAAGGATGCCTTGTAGGCTTTTTGCTTCAGTTTTATCATGATAGCATGCATCTTTTTGACTTGTCTGTTTTATTAGATGCCCTTGAAGTATACTAAGGTCATTCCCAGATTTTAAAAAATGATGTAAAAAATATCAACATGTCAATAATATTAGTACTCATCAGGATAATTTACTTGGATCTTCCTTGCTACACATGCTCTTTAAGTGCAATCCTTCATTGGAAACACCTGTTCAGTCAGTCTACCAAGGATGAGCAGACAGAGGCACATCTTATCCTCTGGCCTTTGATTTAAAGGCATCTCACCAAATTTATTTCCCTTTATTCTTACCCACAACATTTTTCTCAAACAAACTGTATGTATTTTCTTATAAGGAATTCTTCATTCCTTGTGCTAGAAATAGAACACAAACAGAAGGAGAAAGCAGATACATCCTTTGCCCACATATACTTACTCTGAAGTACTGACATTCTTAGTCTACCTAAGTGCCATCATCAACCACTGTCAAGACAGGAATGGCAAGTTTTCCTTATTAAGTTAAAAAGGATTGAGCCGGGCATGGTGGCACTTGCCTTTAATCCCAGCACTCAGGAGACAGAGGTATGAGGATTGTTGTGAGTGTGAGGCCACCCTGAGACTACATAGTGAGTTCCAGGTCAGCCTGGGCTACAGCAAAACCCTATCTCGAAAAAAAAATGAATTTGAGAGGGTTGGGGAGCAGGGCTTTCTAAAAAAAATTATTAAAGGGCCTATGGCAGTGTACTGTTATCTCAACATTCTTGGGTCAGTTTTGGTGTCAAACAACTCAGTAGGTAGTGGGATTTGAAACTCAAAGTGACCTTATTGGGTCCAAACACACCATTAAGTTACATACAACATCAGTGACAGATGAGGAACCCAGTGGAAAGGGATGAGGAAGCCTAAGATAACTAAGATAATACTACCCAGGAAGCTAAGACAAATGAAAAAGGCTTCACAATTGTCTTCAAAGTTCAGGGGAGCTGAAACTAGGCCTTCTAGATGCTGGGGAAGTCTTGCATTACAGCAGAACCACCACACCGAGGGGGCAGAGGATCAGGAATGATGTGGGGTCAGGGTGGCCACACGAGGGTAGCAGAGAGCAGGCTACGCAGAGCAACCTGGGCAAAAGGAAGATGCTGTTGGAACTGACCTTCTAGATCCATGTAGTCCTTTCTATTTAGACAATGAGCACAGAGCAAGAGTCTATGAAAGACAGACACAGAGAAACGACCCCATGCATCTGACCCAAGGTGAAGGCGGTACAAAGAAAGGTACCCCACATGTGTTGAGTTTTATGCTAGGATTTTTACCTAAGTACCTCCCCTTATTAACCTTCACTATAAGGTTATAAGATACATAATATTTGAGCCTAATGTGTAATAAACAAAGGAGACTTATCACAGATAAATTACCATAGCCTATATTTCATCCTTGGGTGAGTCCAACCTCAAAACTTTGGCCTTTTCACACTGCACTGTCTGTGGGTGAATTAGAAGTGTCTCCTAGCTGGACTTAGAGCCTGGTGAGCTTTCTTAGGGCAGGACAGTCATTTATAGGCTTGTATAATCCATAGAAAATTATCCCTGGAATGAGAACACTAAACATATCCACCTCCATGTCTCACTTACCCAATTGCAACCACAAGGAAGCCCTGCCTGCGTTCGGGAGGTCTGATGGAAAACCTCATGGATCGACTGGCAAAAGCATACTAGTCTAAGAATAACAAGCTCTTGAATTTTAGGATTTAAATCCGTCTTGGCTTGGGAGACGGTTCAGTGTGTAAAATCGGTTACTGTTTAATCATAATGACCTAAGATATGAGGCCCAGAACCCATTTAAGTCAGATGTGGTAGCACAGATGTCTAAACCAGTGTGCCTACAGCAAGATGGGAGGTGAAGACAGGAAAATCCCTGGAATGTTCCAGCCAGCCAGCAGCAGCCTGGAAAAAGAAGACATCCTTTCTCAAAGTGGAAGGCAAGGGCTGACTGACGCCTAGGACTGTCCTCTGACCTCCACACTCCCGCTGTGGCACGTGTTTGCCTACATTCACACACACACATGCATGTATCATGCATGCACACATATATGAACAGAATTTTTAAAAAGATCTTAGGACCAAAATGCACTGCAAGCTGACCATGAGTCATCCAAAGAATACTGTTTAAAAGTAAAGAAGATCACAAAACAGACAAGGGGGCCTAAAGCAGCATCTTCCCATCAACTCACACACATCCGTCATGGCCACCTGTCCAATTGTGACCTATCCAAAACCCAGCTACTCAGAGAAAGGGATTAGACAAAGGTACTGAAATGATAAAAGAACTGGCAAGAGGCTAAGAATCAGGACATTTCACCTGATGTACAAGAGGTTGAGGGACAATTTAATAACAGTTTAAGGCCTCTAGAGGGACATTATATAATGGCCGATAAAAAGAATGAGATGTCTTATCTAAGGAACCACAGGGAAGGGCTCTAGATGGCAGTCAGAGATTTGCTTTGGACCTAAGACAAAAGTTCTTGAATGTAACATCAGACTCTTCTCCAAATGTGCTGAATAAGCACATTCTCTTTCAAACATTCATTCAACCAACATTCAGCAACACGTTTGGGGGTTATATGTATTACATGTCACATCCTTTAAATTCATGACAGCAGAACTTTAATCACAACAGACATGATTTGTTGTTTTTTTTTTTTTCTCATGGAGCTTACCTTTCCTGGGTATAAGAATATTGACAACAAGTAAACAAAAGATAAGTAATTAAGACAATAGCAAAAATAAATAAGTAACAAGTGATTGCAAAGGAATGAGAAGGCCTCTCCAAAGAGGTGAAATATAAGCTGAGATGGAAGAGGAGGAATTGCTCATCACAGAGCAGAGAAGAGCTCCAGCTCAGAGGAGCCAGCCAGTGCAAAGGTCTGGGTGGACAGGAGCTTGGAGTCCACACGAAAAATGAAGAGTGTGGCCATGAGGTTAGGTGGAGTTAGTGAGGGCCAGGTTGTGCAGTCTTTAACAAGATTCACAGCTTATGGACAGGCAGACTCAAGAAAACTATGTGCTAAAAGAAAGTGGTGTTTGTAGTTTGCAACCTTAACACAGCTGTTCTACTAACATTTACATGATGGTTCTGTCAGGCTGCCATGAGTCATTTCTTAAGATTGTCAGGACCCAGGAACCACCTGGGAGCATTTGGCATTAAGGTCAGGAATCTTCTTTATTGACCCATGGAACCAGACTCTCCTGGGCACCTGTGTTAATTTAGTAAGTGTTCCCAGGGAACTTTTCTAATTAGGCACAGATTCTTATGTTGGGATGATCAAGTATTTTGGAGACACTGGAATTAAGATATTAGCTTAACTGATTAATATATGACTTATAGAAAGAACATATTAATATATGACTTATATACCAATTTTCCTGAGGCGTACATTTCCCATCCATCATATGTGAATAATACTATGTGTCATAGGCCCATGCATAAAAGCTACATAATAAAGTGTTGGGGACATAGTGGGCACCCATGAATGTTGAATGAATATACATATATAGGTGAGTATATGAAACTTATGCATGAATAAAATAACATATACATTAACTTTCTGCAGTGTTACTTCTATGAGCCTTCAATGTTTCTGTCTACAATCTCAGAGAGTAGAGGTAGAACTCTTGACCAGAAGTTAATCTCCCTTCCCAGTCTCTTTCTTAGAATTTTTATTCTCTCCCCTCATTTCATTGGCTGGCATATTCTGATGCACCATGGCACCCTTTCTCACCTCTACTGTCCCCTAAAACAGAAAGCAATTTTCTCAGATTTTTCCTCTCCAGTCTTCCCAGAAGATGACCCTAGCTGGTTGTCAGGGAGATGAAGTGGGTAACAGGTGTTGTTGCGTAAAGACTGTTTCTGTCAGAAACTGCCAATGGCTAACCAAATATCCCACTTTATCAGGACTTTTCCCAATTTTATCAGCAAAAGATCTGCCCCTAGGTAATTGGGATAGTCTGTCGCTATATCTAACTGTTGCAGTCAGCTTTCTAGTTGCTGCACAGGAAGAACCCAAACAAAAGCGGCTTGTAGAGGAATGGGTTTATTTGGCTTACAGACTTGAGGGGAGACTCCATCCTGGCAGGGAAAACGATGGCATGAGCAGAGGGCTGGACATCACCTCTGCCACAGCACTGCAAACAGCGGCAGGAAGGTGTGCCAAACACTGGCAAGGGGAAGCTGGCTTATAACCCCATAAGCTCGCCCCCAACAACACAGCTTCATCGAGGTTGTAAAACCCAAACTGCCATCAGATGAGGATCAATCTATCAGAACACATTCAATTGTTTGTGGGGGACACCTGTATCAAACCATGACACTAACCCTTCACTCTAAAAATCTTAGTTGATATGCACCCATGTCTGTGTGCCCTAAGCATTGTGTATTACACTATGCATTGGGTTTCGGTCCTATAATGACATTCTAGGTGATAGCTCTATCATACCCATAGGGTCTAAGACAAGCCCACACTCAGTGTGTCTATTCAATGTCATGGCACTGGATTGGTGGTCTCCAGGGGGGACAGGCATTTGCATCAAATGATGTGTATCCTCCTAGCCATCCATCCACCGCTGCCAGAGTTATCGCTCTAAAATGCAAATCTAGCTTTGACATTTCTCTGCTCAAGCCCTTCCATGACTCCTTGTCTGGGGGCTGAAGAACAATCGCTAACATAAATTCCCTCCACAGTTCAGCCACAACTTTGGTGTCCCCTTGCTTCACTGTTTGGACATATTCTATTCCTTCAAAATGTCTCTCACTCACTCCCTTTTATATCTGGCCAACTCCTAGTTTTAAACTTTTCCATAAATTTAACATCTATCTTTTCTCTGCTCCCACAGTGACGAGCATATAAATTTCACCATAACCTCTTCAAATGGCGAGTAGTTACACATTCGCAAGCCTATCTTCCTTGCTGGACGCTGAGTTCCTGTAAGATAGGTTTCATGACTCACTCCTCTTTCGATCTTCAAGTGATGCATGCCACACATTGACTTTTTTTTTTTTTACTGTGTTTTAACATCTGCTCCCACTTTTGGATTCTAAGAAGCAAACCATTACAGTTAGACTGGCCTGTTATCAAGTGCTGGCATCCCTGCCTACTAGCCTATTCTTGCCCCTTGTATCATTCCTCACACATAAATAAGGTCCAAAAAATGAGTGAAAATGGAGGATGGAAAAGTGAGCACTGTTTTTTAATTTTTTTTATTTTTTTCAATTCCATCCATGCATGTAATCTATTTTGATCGTATTCACCTCCTAACCCTCTCCTATTCTCCTCTCACTAAACCCCTTCTTCCCAATGAACCCCCTTCTTACTTTATGCCTCTTGATGTATTTTTTGTGACTCATTGAGTTAGCATTGCTTGCATGAACATAGATGTGGTTATTTGACCAAACATGTTATTTTGTAGTTAAAAATTAAAATCTAGCCAGGCATCGTGGTGCACACCTATAAAATCTTTGCACTTGAAAGGTAGAAGTAGGAAGATTATGAATTCAAGGTCACTCTCAGCTACACAAGTTCAAGGCCACATTAGTCTGTGTGAGAATCTGACTCAAAAGAACAAAAGAAGCAAATAAATAAAATTGGAAAATTCATAGAATTTCTTATTAGGCTGCAACAAAACAACCAAGTTAAAACAAAGAAACAACTTCACCTACATTGTTCATCACACAGAAACTCCTCAGCAAGCTTTAAACAAGTCAGTGAATGAATGGGGATTTGAGTTCTGAGCATAACATAATGTGTTCTTACATAAAGCAGGCTTGTTTAGCAGATGCGATTAAAATATGATAAAAATCTTGTTTAATTTGGTCTGTATTTACAAATGGATCCGAATGCTACTTTTTAGTCATGTTCTAGGCTTTCTCTATGGGAACAGCCTAGGGAACCAACATCTATATAAATCAAACCATGAACCATTAGTCCTTTACTCTTACATTACAGCCAAATTTTTGTATTGGCCAGAACGAACCTCCAACTTAATGCAAAAGTTATAAATCCCAGACATTAGTGTACTTTCAAAACTAAAGCTGATCTTCAATGGATAAATATTTTCTACAACTAAGTTGTACAAACGAAAGTGACATGGCATTTGAGATGTAGTTCAGTGGTAGAGGGCTAGGTGATAGGCTAGGAAGTACAATACCCCAGGATTGATCACAAGTACTGCTAAGTATAAATAAATAAACATAAATAAACGGAAGTGTCAATATCAAAAGTTACAAAATATATCTTCATAAGTGAATACAAATATTTCTATACTAATATCAGCCACCTCATTTTGGACAATGTATCCAATGTCATATATATATATATGTCCATGAGAAATCGGTCATGAAGTGTAGTTGAATACCTGTATGTGTTTGTTTATAAACATATAGTTTTTATCAGCATTAACTGGAAATCTACAACTCTGTTAGTTTTACACTAAGTCCTGGGAATGAAATTCCTGAAATATGATTCCTGCTCTCATAGAGTACAATTAGAGAAGAAAATTATTACCCAATCATTGACAATGCCCTGCAAGAACTATGACCAATGAGGTATATGTTTAATACAGTGGTGACACCTAGTAAGAACTGATTACCTCCAGGTAGAAGGCTTCACAGAGGTGGTAACATCTAATGCAATTTGGATGGATAAACACCAACACAATTTTCATCAGGTTTAATGAGATGGGCAATATAGGTATAGGAAACAGTGTGTGCGAAGACACTGAGGCATGAAACAACATAGTGTTTTTGGGAAATTGCAAGCCACTTGGTATTGTTGAGCAAAGAACGCAAGGTGAAGAACATGGATAAATTTCACTGGAGAGGCTATGTATCCCCACGTAACTGAAAATGTGCATTTTTGTTTGCAGATGATTATATGTGTCTACTGTCTTTCCATAAAACATCAATCAGCCCATCTCTGGAGCAATAGTGACACACATATTTATTACATGATTTTATTTTTGCTTGACTTTATCACAAAAAAAATTCCCTGGTCACATTTGTTATATTCCCTTATTCTTCTCTCACCTTTTATTTGCTTCCCTCTAGAATCTAGTTACCTGAATCCATTCTCTTCTCCAGTGTGTTCTCTCCTCCTACTTCAACCTGAGCCCACTGTCAGTTTCATAGGTCATCTTGAGTAATCTAAAGCAACTCCACTTCCTGCTTTCAGGACCAAGTACAAGTGACCTTGAGACCCAAGTGCAACAGTTAAGAATTCAGTCTTTGAAAACCTGGGCATCTTCTTGCTTCTGTGCCAGTTATTTTGCTTCTTCAAGGCTCTCTGTCCTCATCTGGAACAGGGATGACGTATACTTCATGGAGGACTCGTGAATATTGAAATGTGTAATAAACATAAAAAGCTTAGCAGAGAGTCTGGCCCTTAATAGTTATTGCTAATTATAAATTCAAAGTGTCGACTGATTGTCATGCCTAAGTCATATACACACACAGGGTGATTTAATTTGGTAGATATTTACCTTGACTTTATCTGCTTCTTGGGAAAGCTGTGGGAGGCAGTGCTATGGAGTTACACAATTCCAATTAGAACGATGCCCCCTGGGGTTGTGCAATATGGCTACTCCAAGCAAGGAGGTTTGCTCTGCAGTTTCTTTCTTTCTATAGTCTGAATGTTTCAACTCCATCAATAAATTAATGTTTTCAAGTGCAAATAGGGTCTCTGGATAGGAAGATGTGAGTTATTTTTTCTTAATTCACTTGACTTCTATTTTGTACCAACACTTATTTTAAAAAATTAATGTATTACCAAGAAACTCAGAATTTTAGAAGCCAAGTTAATCAGTATCAGTTTTAGAAGACATATATATGCATACACATATATATATACATATATATATACATGTAATTTTTTGGCAGAAAGAGAGGGAGCACAAGCTCCCAGGTCAAGCTGGCCTGGATATGGACACGTTACATACAAATGACATCGTGTTGTTAGACCCTGTTTCCTTTAGGGATGCTTCTGGTACTATGTCAGGTACTGTGTAAGTAAAGTCTGGCATGTGATGGTCTCTCAGTGCATGGAGCCTGTGACTATCTTTTGTTATGTGAAAGTTGTTTTCCTAGTTACTGGCTTAAACCTGGTTAGAATGATGATACTGGTTAAAACTGGTAAGTAATTGGAGGTTGCTATTAGGATTGGTAGTTAGAGTTTGCAATAGATTAGGGTTAGGATTAAAATTAGAATTCAATTAAGGTTAGAATTAAAATGCAGACTGAGGTTATTTTTAAGGATGTGTTAATTAGAACTAGATAATAGAAGTAAGAAGCAGTAAGCCAAGTTCTGGTTTAGTTGGGTGGAAAATTGAAGAGGAAAACAATGTGGGAACCTTCAAAGAATTTATAGATAAAATTACTGGACAGAGCAAGGGTTAGAGCACAAGGCAGGATCTGAATGGCCCGTGAGTCAAGTCTTCTGACATGGTTTTCCCCTATAGGTGCACCTCCCTGTCCCCCCAAACACAGATGAATATGGGAAGATCAAGTTCCTTCTCTCTCCCCTCTGAGCAGAAGCTGCGTGGGGAAAGGAATGCCCAGGGCCCACACAGCTGTGTCTAGCCTGGCACGGGTGCCAGAAGCACATTCCACACCCCCAGCTACCAGGCTGTTGCTGAGTGGACAGGGGCATCCTGCCTGCTCTCCACTCCCCTTCTTGGTTCCCCCCATTTTTTGCTGTAGCTGCCAGTTCTGTAATCCCACAGACAACCTACTCCAGACTTTGTGTGAGTCTCTGGGAAAACACATATTGTATGTCATAGCGTTTTCAAGTGGAGAGTAACCATAGAGATCACAATCCAACACGGATACTTCCATTTTACCTGTTTGTAAAATAGGGATAATCCTTGTAGGTCAGTCTTTCCTTGCAATACACTATTCCTAAGTGAATGGAGTGCCTGGGGGATGCAGGGGACACACCCAGATGGAGCAGTAGAAGGATTACAGGAAATGGGTTACTCCAAATGGAATATTCATATCCATGCAGGAGAGATCACCCTCCTGAGATATACAGAAGTGAGGAATTCTTCAAATTGGATGCTGTTCTCAGATATCAGGACTGTTCTTCCTCATCTCCCCTGCCTCCAAAAGGTACAATTTGCCCCTCATTCAGCACTAGTAATGCCTTACTTTTCTAGTTAGCTGTCTGACTGACCACAGACTGTCACTTAGCTTCTGTGCTTCATTGTCCTGATCTGTTCAACCAGGGCTCTTACTAACATGAGATTCTCGAAAGTCTTTTGCAACTAATACTATTTTGTTCAAGAATTCTAAACGCCAATGATGACTTTCCATTCCCAGGACCTAAAAGGCTGCCAAGCTGATGGTGATGATGCAGACAAGGGAAAAGGAGCCAGTAGGAAAAGAGCATTCCAGAGTCTCATTTGCTAGCCTCAACACTCTCCTCCACACAGCTCCCCTCCTCCCCTCCCATCCTGGGTTCTCATCCTTTGCAGTTACAGTAGCTGGGACCAGACCATCAGCCACCAGAGAATTGAGGACAAGTAGAAGGGGATCAGATCACCATGGAGTAGCAGATGGAAATGATGATTAATTCGAGGACCTTGGGACTTAATACCACATCCTACCCCCACCTCAAATGACAACCCCCCCACACACTTAACTTATCCTCTCTTAAGCCCACTTAGGTGATTGCTAAAGTTTCATCTATTTCCAAACAGCAATATCTTTTAACAAGAATAGCCTTTCTGCAAAAGCTCATTAACACACACACACACACACACACACACACACACACACACACCTTTCTTCCATTAGCATGACTAACCTCATGCCAACCTTCTCCCACCTTCTATTAAAAATTGAAGTCTTAAGTATAGTTGTGTGAGTGTCCTCATGTAAAATAGCACCGTGTACAATGAATATACATAATAAAATGTTTTTAAGCCCACTCCCCCCAACCCAGTCTCTTTTCTGTCTTACTTCCAGCTCTCCACATATATGAAAATATACAGCCCTTTTCATCTTCCAGAGGTTTCAAGATGTTAGAGAATCCAAGGAGACAAAATAATTCAAAGTCACTGAGATACCTCAAATTAGGCAAGATTGATAACCAAAGATATTCAACACTGCCCTTAAGATATGACAGCAATGATATAAATACTCAAGAAATGTTTGAGGAAAGCAGAGGTCTTCTCCAGAGGCCTTGGACTCTAGAAACAATGAGGGGACAACAGCAGAGCTTCATCCAGACCAGCCTGAAGGATTTCCCAGAACACTGTTCTTTTAGCCTTTCATCATTGACTGTCTGTCATCCATTAAAGTTTTACTGGTTAACACGTGTTTTCCATGCCCTGTCCATGAATGTCTGGGTGATTGTATCACCAATGAGTGTTAAGAAACCTTGGCTTGGATAAGGAAAGATTAGTCAAACATTAAAGATTAGTGCCCGGTGTCGTTGGTATAGGAAGAAGGCTGTGGCAGGAGGTAGAGGAGGCGCCCAGACCTCACTTCAAAGACAAAACACCAGCTGCAAGTAGTGGACAACACTGTAAACCGTGTTCTTCAACATCATAGCCAACACTGTGTCTCTTACTACTAACTGAATATAATCTGGATTAGTTCAGTTAACATCTTTCCTGTTAAATCGTGTATTTTCTAAGACCCCTTATCATATCTAAATGTTCTTTGATTTTATGATTCTAAAATTTAGAAGTGTATTCTTTGAAGCTAAATTTTTAGCAAAACTAACACAGAAAGATCCTTTTCTGGGACGTGCCAAAACTCCTACCAGAGGAAATCACAAAGAACTTCACACACCAGGGACTTGGGACAGGTGAGCCTCTCTCATCCATCTCTTACATAGCCTTGGGGACAAAAGTTACACTTGGTACAGAGGCACTGGTCTTTAGGAGAGTGGATCAGACATTCACCCAGGGGTCTTGCTACCTGGAAGGAAAGACAAGACCTTCTGAAAGATTAATAAGAAGGGATATTGAGGGGAGATAAGAGGAAGAGTTAAGAACGAAAATACTGAGTTGTTTTATTGGATGCTTGGTTGGTATAGGGTTCTGAGAGAATTTCTTTGAGGACTTTAGACATGTTGGTTCCCATGGCTAGAGTCAGGGACTTTTTTTTTTTTTAAAGAGATTGCCTGGGGCCACAAATTGTTGTTGGACAAACAACTAGAAGGTGTTGAGTAAGAGGAACTAGGGATGTTAACGCTTAGGTTTGGGTGACAGTTACTCATTAGGGAGGTATCCCAGGGCACATCATTGATAAGGGGTGCTCAGTCTTTGGGGACCCCCAGTTGCCTAAGAAGGCGGGGTTGGAGGACCTGGGGCTCATGGGCACACCCTTGCCCAAGCCTGCAGTAGCCTCTCTTGCCAGCTGGCCCACCGCCCTGCCTGACTCCCCTCCCTCCACCCTAAGCCAAAGAGGGGTGCGCTTGGGGTCCCACTGCTGAGCCAGCTCCCTCCCTCTGCTCCACACCAGAGCCTGAGTCTCGCTGGCGGAGCTCCCCAGGGAAAAGATGGAAGGCACCAATGGATGCGTGGAGGGGGTGTGGTAGGTGGGGGGGAAGTGGGGAATGCGGCAGCCTGCCCCCCCATCAGCCCAGCCCCCCGCCACCCCCCCTCCACCTCTAACAGAATGGTTTGCTCCGAGCGCCCTATTTAATCCCCGCGACTGCAGCAGCGCCGGCTCCCTCCCGGTCCCCGCCTCGGCCCCGGGCTCGGAAGCGGCTCCAGGGGTGCCCTGTCGACCGCGACAACGTTCTCCTAGGTCCCGGCCCCTGTCCCCTGGAGATCCAAGGCTCGCCCGCCCGCAGCCAGGGAGCCGGCCGGGAAGCGCGATGGGGGCCCCGTGCGCCCTGCCCCTGCTCCTGCTCCTCGTCTGTTCCTGGGCACCCTCGGGTGCCAACCTCGTCCAGGACGGTGAGTGAGGGAGGGGGCGGCGACCCGGGGCTGGGGTTCCGAGTGGGAGTCGGGTGGGCGCGGGGAGCCTGTTGGCTTTGTTTGGAGGCGGGGGTTCGAGTCGCCGGCCGCGGCAATACCCTTGGGTCTGTCTGGGAGCTCGGGTCTCCGAGGACCGTGGGGTGTGCCGGCTGCGTGTGCGCCCTCCTGTGCACACGCTCGGGTGTGTGTCGGCGTGTGCAGCCGGGCTCTGGGTCTCCATCTCGGGGCTGAGGTCTATTTTGAGCAGCCTGCCGGGGTCTGGATGTGTCGATGTCCCCGTGTGTCTGGGTGTGTGCGCGTCTGTGTTGGTGTCTGGGCTCTGCGTTTCTGTGTGTGTGTCTGTGTCCGTGTGTGCTGGAGGCGGAGTGAGATTTGTCGCTGTTTCAATCAGGGCGTGTGTCGGGGTGTTTGTGTATGTCTGTCTGTAGGGGTTGAGTGGCCAGAGCAAACCCCCAAACTGCTGTATGCAAACATTTCTGCTCCCCCGCGCGCGCGTCCCCCACCCGCGGCGGAGCTCCGAGTGGGCAGGGGAAGAGGCCTGGGTGAGGCTGTGGAGGTGGGCGTGGGCAAAGAAGGGGGGCTTCTCCTTGGAGCAAAACAACAACACAGGGCGGAGGGGTGCCCAATTTAGGGGTGTATTCCTAGCAGGGTCCAAATCTGAGAATGGAAACCCAGACTGGGGGTGGGGAAGTAGCCAAAGGAAAGATCAAGATATTTGGGAAGGAGGATACATGGACCTAATTCTTTCCTGGCTAGGACATGAATTCCCCCAAATTTGCCCCAGTCTGCAACTTAACCCTTCTTTGGTTTCTAAGGGAGAGGTGAAGGCAGAGAGTGTGGAGAAAGGAGGCGGGGCCAGGGGCCAGGGGACTTGGGGAAGAGCCCCTCCCGCCCCTGGCCTGGCTATGTAGGTCAGCGCTGTGGGGGCACCTCGGCTTCCTTAAAGGCTGCCGATGTTTAGTGGGGTGGCTTGGGGAAGTGTGGAGGGAAATCAGGAAAGGCACCCCAGCTCACTCAGATCCTCTGGTCCCCGGAGGAAGGAGGGAGGTCTGGAGGTGAAGGAACTAAAGGAATGCGTCCTCCTCCCCTCTCTCTGACAGTCAGAGGTGGGCTGGGTGGGGGAGGGGAAGAGGGAACCGGACCTCTGCGGAGCAAGGGGAAGAGGGGAGGGGGGGGAGGGTGGTGGTTATGCCCGGCCAGATGCCAAGGAAAAACAGAAAGAACCGCAGGGGAGGAGAAAGGGGAGGCGGTTCCTGGGCGATGGACCCAGTGGCCAGCAGGGATGGGCACAGGGCGGGGCGGGGTGGAGAGAGGAGGGGTTGGAACTGGGGAGGATGATGTAGAGAATTTCATCTGAGGAAAGCAGGCTAGGAGCCAGGGTACTGGAAAAATTATTGCTCCACCTTGCCTGACCTCCTCCCCCAGCCCTGTCTTCATCTTGGTAAAGGAGTTTCCCCTGGTGTGGGGACCCTGGGGATCCCCTCTCTACAGCTGATTGGCTGACTCCTTCCACCCTCTACTCCCAGTACTCCCCAAAGGGAGTTTCTACCGGTCACCACAGAGACAGCGGTCCCTCCTCTCCCTTACATGGAATCCCCTTTCCCCAGAGGGCTGTACTGATGACCCTGCTAACACTCTGGAATACAGCAGACTAAATGCTAGGCGGAGACAGGCTGCTGAGTGTCTGTGCCTCAGTCGTGGGCCTCCTATGAAGCCTTGACGCTCAGCTGCAGCCCTTCCCCTTCCCTTTTGGCTAGCTGAGTGAAAGAGACAAGTGTCACCCAAACTGCAATCTTTGGCAATGGGTGTCAAGCTAAGAAGAGAAAAAGATGTCATTCCACAAAGCTTTAAGCTCTCCTGCTCCAGGATGTAAACACTGGAGAGTAGAGTAAACCTGTATGTGAATCAGGTCTTCCTTCCACAACACTCTTCTCTCTTGGTCTTCAACTTGGGCTCCCAGTCCCTGTTCAGGCTTAGAGTTGAGTAAAAGAAAGCTGCTCTATTCTCATATTTAAAAATAAGTCTCAGAGCAGTTACTTGGAAGAAAGAGAAAAAGGAAGAAACTTTTAAGTGAGAAATTGAAAAGGAGAGAGAGAAGAAAAAGAGAGAGGGAGAGATTAGGATTGCCTCTTGAAAGAAAAGTTAAATCACCCCCCTTTTTTTGTCCCTTGGGGAATGTGTACAGAGTGGACATGTGTCTAGTGTGCAGTGTCCCAGAATGCATGATGTTCAGGACATAACCACAAGATGTTTCTATCAATCAATTCCCCTTGGTTTCTGGGTCAAGAAGACAAGTTCTGATAGTAGGAGGTGGGTGTATGGATGGGATGCTCATGGATGGTGATCTTCAAGGCCATTCTGACTAGGATCATGCAGGCTCCCAAAAAGGGAGATAGATGGTACCTATGAATTTGACTCAAACTAGGAAAGATGTGGTTGAAAGCATACGGACAAAATAAAACAGTCCAGTATACTGATGCTCAAATGGTCAAGGGTACCATGACAGGGTAGATGATTCCATTTACGATAAAGAAAACAAACTTCATGTTCTATTTGTGTGTATAGCTCCCTGGAGTATAGCAAACAGTTTTTAAGCTTCTTGAGGATGGGCAGGGAGTGAGAAGTTGGGAAAAAAACAAGTAAATAAAAAATCTAAACTTGGCCATCAGTGGTGTGGCTACAAGCTCAAGAATTTGCCACCTGTCCTCCATCCCTTCTAGGATTTCTCCACCAGTTTTAGCAGGAGTTGGCTTCTCTGGGTTTGATGCCTATGAATTTAATGTTCCCTGTGGTCATGCCTCTGGTGAGCAGCTTGACATTCAACATTGTGTCCAACCTCCTTCCACTTCTTCCTTCCCAAGTTATTTTCAGCACTGTGACTTGACCTAGTGCATAGACAGTCTTGCTTTGCTTCAGACCAAGTGATAGCAATTTAACCTTGTATTTCACTGTCCCACACTTGAATATCTTTTTCTTCCCAATGACCTTCTGTCTATTGCCATGCATTCTGCAGCCCCCTGGCCAGGTGCCCAGTGTGGAGATCATGCCCAGTGTGCCGGGAGAAGTCCAGCATTCACATGAGTGCTGCCCACGGATCTGCTTGGCAGATCTACTTCATCAACTTTCTGTTCCTTGTTGCAGCTGTAACTGGTTTTTTGTTCTTGGTTTGTTCCTGTTATCTTCTCATTTGCAGCTAGAACTATTGAGAAGGGCATGTGTGCCTCTTTGGACCCAGGAATGTTGAGCCCATGTGAGACACTAGAATAGCAGGATTTCCTGAACTCCATGTAGAAGCGGCTTGTCCAATGCACACTGCCAAGTGTCTATCCAGCAGTTATACCAGACATTCTGCCTGAATTCTGCCTAGCCCTGGGCTGTGTGATTGGTTTGTATAGTTTCCTCTAGGGCTATGGTTTCTAACCTAATAAGAAAAACAGACCACAGGAGAAAAGCTGAAATATACAAGATAGACCTGTATGTAGTCTTTGGCCTCTTCTTGATTTCTCTGTAGTTCTTAAGGCAACCCTGGGCTGTTCTGAAGTCCAAAATCCTCTGCCTTTTACTCAGAGTAGAATGAGCCAGTTCACTGCCCTTAGGTTTTCTCTCCCTCTCTTCTCTGAGGAAGAAAGAAAGACCGAATCTAATTTCCAGAGTGTCATGATGGAGACATTCAGCATCCACTTGGAATGGGTGACTCACAGTTCTGCAGCCATAAGATTCCACAGATGGCTTCTTTTTGGTGTTCTGGTCACTTTGAAATAGCAGACTGAGAAGTCGTGCCGTGCCATTGCTCTGTAAATCCTTAAATTTGAATTAGGTATTCCTTGCTCTTACTACACTTTCTTATGTGGTTCAAATAATATGTAGAATGATATTAAAGGCTGCTTTCCTTTAAGTCGTGTGGTAGGAAAAAATCTTCACAGTTGTCATGAGAGAAATAAAGCCCTTGGGGCTTTGCCTAGTCACATTTTTCCCTGCTTCCTACTCAGTGGAAATGTCTACTGGCTCAGCCATCCCTTTGTGTCATTTAATTCCTAGTAATAGAACTTCATCTAAGGATGGTAATCTAAGATCAGGAGTCTCCTTGAAAGAAAGCTATGCATTGTGGACAGGACCAACTTCTAACTGACTCTCGGGCATTGGGAGTTTGGATAATTGTATCACCTTTGATTTATTTTTGCAGGGCCTCGTGCATGCTGGACAAACTCTATACAACTAAGCTTCACCTTGGACTAATGTCTTCTTTTATTTTTTCATGTTAGATTCTAATGTTTCCTATTTCACCATTGGCTACAAGCCAAGATGCTGGAACATTTTGTTCCTTGCATGGGGTCATGTCTTAGAGGTCTACTCATAGGCTCTAAGAAAAGCAATCCTCATGTCAATGCTTATAAGACATACTGAGAGGGGCTAGAGAGGTTGCTCAGAGGTTAAGGTGCTTGCCTGAAAAGCCTAATGATCCAGGGATCCAGCATTAATTCTTCAGGACCCACATAAAGCCAGATGCACACACACAAACAAAACAAACCCATCACAGAACAAGCCCAGTAAAAGCAACTAGGAAAAGACTCAAGTCTCCAAGAACAGAGACAAATTCAGTGTTATAAACCACAGAAGAAAAGTCTCCAGGGAAAGACCTGTCTCTGCCACCACGATCACCAGTAGTCATGATTCTTAACAAGGTCAAAATCAGTTGTTACTCTGATACTCGGGAAACTTATACCAGCAACTAAAAACTCAATCAAATCCTGTTGTCTATTACAAGGGAATCCATCCATTATAGTTCCAAGAAGCCAAGCTCTCCAGAGTCACAGACTATGAAGCTGTTGAGATTTTTGCACAAAAAGAGACTCACAAGGCCACATATTCTTCACTGAACCAGAGTAGTACTCTTTTTCCAAAATTTCCACAAGTATAAACGAAAGTGATCAAATTCCCAAAATTAGACACAGAGCTCCAAGTCCTAAGGAGGACACACTACCCTCCATCAAAGGTATGATCCCATACCTCTTCTGTGTGTATCATCAAGCATGCACTATAGCCATTTTGGACAACATCAGGACAGTCAGGCTCATCTTATAACTTATCTAATGATAACACATACTTTGGCTTCCTCATGCCCTAGTGTTTCTGAGGGAGGGATAGGCTCCATGTACTGATGATAATTCTGATTAGAGTCATATTAAGTTCTTGCAAACTTAAGCTCCCTTCATCACCACTAACTCCTAAGTATTTGACTAATGTTCAAAACTAAGTTGGCTGTTGGTTTTGAGCACAGTCTTTTGGGTGTATACATGACAGGTTCAAACCAAGTCCTTCAGGGGTCCTTAGAGCAAATGAGGCACATAGCATGATCCTAACAGAAGTCTGTTGTAAGTTTGTGGGCATAAGATCTGTCTGCCTTAACTTGTGATGCCTATTTCCCTGTTCTTTATAACACAGACTACCTGTGCTTTGAGCTCTCCATGGTGCTAGCCTCTGAGGGCGACATCCCAGGCTCCTCTTGTGGTCCTGCTCTTCCTCCAAGCTGCACAATCTCTTCACCCTCCACAGTGCAGCCCTCAGAAAACGCTGGGATTTCTCTGCCCTTTCCAGGAACACGTACATGATCTAGGTTATGGCTCCTAACATGTTACAAGGGGGCCACACCCATAGTTAGAGATCTGACTAGACCTGGTGATCAACTGTAGAAAGGAGACAATGGAGAAAATAAGTCTCAGGTTAAGAGAGAATTGCATTTTGAGATGCTTAGGACACTAGGGTCTACTGTACCCTTGGATGGTCGCAAAAGAAGTGGAACTTGGGCTATATGGACTCACAGATTAAAAACAGTACTACAGATACTAATGTTTTAGATTGAGATAATGTTGCTCATATGTGATCAACATATATGCTCCATAGCTGTGGAATGTAAAATAAGTCCAACTCAGGTCATAAGCATGCACCTCTCAATAGTGCTCTGAGCCCAAGAGCCATGCTAACTATTCTGTCCTGAGTTTTCTTTCTTTCCCCCTCTCCCTTAGCACATGCAAAGACATTATGTATCAATGGGTTATCAGGATTGATAACAGAGGGATTCAATATATGTGAGGCATAGAAAATAAATATAACTCTGAATCATTTCTCTCACTTAAATGGTCATTCATTTTGTACAGAGCAAAATGGCCTTACATGTAAGCGTGTTCTCCCAAATCCAGGCTGTATCTCAGGAGATGTAGCTTTAGGTTGGACTCTGCTACTCATCTTCCAATAATCTGACACCACCAGGTACCAGCCCCTGTGGGCCTTAGATTAGCCACCCTGCTCTTCACATTACATCAGAACTGCACAAGCTCCTTTCCCCCTGGCTGCTCACTGCTCTGTGTCAATTTCTGCATGAGAGTTTGGTTAGGCATTACACGTGTGGGTGACCTAGAGGAGAGTGTATGTAGGAAAGCAAGCTTCTGTAATGAAGTTCCAGGGCGCCTCCTTCATTTCCACATTTGAAGCAACATGCTTCATTCTTCAAGGACAGGTAATGGGAGTGATTTATCTCTATGAGCAAGCCTTCTGGAAGACAAAATTGGGGTTAGAGCAACAGCTGGAGTGTCTTGCATCCAGATTCCCTTTGCTAGTGGAGAGCAGACATGCTTCAGAAAGGATTCAGATGCAGTCTCTTTCCAATATGCCTTTCCTCTGGGATTATTTTCCCCTCCCCTCTCTCTCTCTCTCTCTCTCTCTCTCTCTCTCTCTCTCTCTCTCTCTCTCTCTCTCTCTCTCTCTCTCTCTCTCTCCTCCAGAAGGTCTCTGAGAAAATAATATGAATGCTAAATAATTTTTTTAAAAAAACTAAGATGTTGCACACACTAAGGATTTATCTTCCCTTCCCTCAGCCAAACTCACACTGATTGTGTATTGATTGCTAATTATAGGCAACTTTAGCTCATTTACTTCTAGTTCAGGGTCAGAAAGTTCAGGTGCCTCACCTTGCTTTAGGGAAAAGAAAAAAGGGAGAGAAAGGGAGGGAGGTTGGTGTCCTTAAGTGGGCCATTACTCTCTTCTTCATATAGTCCCTACTATTGTCAAAGTAGACTGGAAAATTGGCACTTCAAATATTGGGTGTCATTGGAAATCTGTAGGACTGTATTTCACATTTATTTTTCATATCTTATGTCCTGGCTCTTTGCTTTCAATTTTGATTCTAGAATGCCAGCCAGAGTCTCATTTGGGGCAAAAAGCTTCTAAGTGTAAACTAGTTTATTGACTCACTGACTTAAATACCTGATAGTCTTTGGAAACGTAGGCAAACGTCTAATAAGTGCATCTGTGACAGGTACATTGGAATTTGTCATCATGTTCATCCTTTCAAGAGCCTGAAGCCAAGTTCTTCCATTATTATAAAACAAGGGGCCAGTTTTACCATCTGCTCCCAGCCATTTGTCACTCAGAAAATGCAAAAAATATAGGACAGTGGCATTCAGTAGCTCTTACTAGTTCTTATACTTCCTAATGTTGAAATCTTTCCAATGACATATATGTTTCCTCTCCAATTTGTATCCTGTAAATTTCACAAAAATATAAAATCACCACCACTAAGCCCCAGAGCCTTCCATATTTTCATTTATCCTCAACTGATTCTAATGCCAACCTCTTTTTTGGTTTCCAAGCCCTGGAGTCCAATGTCAGTGACAGATGGACTGAGCCTCAGCCCTGGGGAGGAGAGGATTCTGGCCCTCTCCTGGGGAGTTTGAGCAGAAGAAAGAGACTAAAGTCTGCTTTGGGGAGAAGCTCTGATTTTAAGCCATATGGTTTTCTGGAAGTAAAGGGTTCTGATTAATATGGGCATGTGCAAAGGGTTCTGTATCTGGGTCATAATGAAAAGCTGTCTCTGTCAGAAAAAAATATAAAAAAATAGGAGCATGAATAATGAGAATCAGTGTGTGTGTGTGTGTGTGTGTGTGTGTGTGTGTGTGTGTGTGTGTGTGTTTCAGGGCAAATGCTGAAGGAGAGAAAAATGGTAACCACATTGGAAAATGCATGCATCTTAGGGAATCAAAATGAGTTTATAACCACATCAAAGAGGAGACACTCGGTGAAGGTTTAAGAAGTTGAGAAGAAATCATTCTGTCAAAATAGCATTATTTGCTATTTTGAAGATTGTGAGATTTGTAGACTTGGAAGACTTTGTCTGTTTCATGGAAGAGTTAAATTCCCACGAAGGCACAAAGTAAGGCTAATGTGAACAACGTGCCACTCTTGAAAATGCAGGTTTTTAAGTAAGGAGAATGGAAGAAAGAGACTAAATCTCAGTTAGACTTAGAGAAATCAGGGGAACTAGTGTAGTGTAGGTGTGTAGAGTGGAACACATTTTCCTTCATTTAATGCTCAGAACCGTTGCCCTGAACCTGTCATCCACACCCTGGGTCTGATCATCCCGCGAAGGGAAGCAGTAAAAACAAGTCAGAAGAATACAAACGGGTGGAGACAAATACTTCCTTGCTGCCTTCCAACAAATGAAACTTTCTCCAGTGTTCCTATCCTTCCATATTTAGCCATCGGAGATACCTAACGCACAGCCTAAACATCAAAGAAGGAGATGGAGCCAGTTAAACAAGGAAACTCACCTGTCCATCCAGACAGGTACAGGGGAACCAGGTGGGAACTAGAGAGCAAGAGCAACAGGCTGGAAGCCAGACTAAGGTGTCTCACCAACAGGGAGTCTGTCCTTTACTTTTGTCTGACTCTGAGCTTTCTTGTCCATTCTCAGTCATCTCAAGTCTTTCAGTGAGTTAAATGAATCCTGTGTTCAAATCTCTTACATCCCCTTCCCCACAGCACTAGCACTGATCCAGTTCTATTACATATTTGGAAATGTATGTAACCACATACATTTAGGGGAAAAAAAGTACAAAACCTATCTGTTCACTTTAAGGGGGCACAGAGAGTTCAGACAAAGCCTACCCTTTTGAATATTATAGTAAAATGCAGGCAGAGCTTATGTTAGACCTGCCATGATTTCTGGAGAATGTGATCATGATGCAAAGGAAATGAGAACTGGGGTGAACAGACCCTCCTCAAGGCTGTCATCATCCCAGGTATCATCCTCATTCCTGCACAGAGCTGTTCTCCACAGGCTCTCGGTGATGCATCTCTTGTTCTCTGCCTCCTCCCTCACAGCTTCTCAAAGCAGAATGCTGGATGCTTGTTTAGAGCTCACAGCTCAGTCCCAGAAGGAAGGAGCTAAGATGGAGAATTTAGGATCCGATTCCCCTCCCTTTTGTCTCCCAGCTGCAGTTCTCCTTGTTACAAGTCAGTATTGGCTGCAGAGGGGCTTGTTTTGGTTGGGGGCCAGCCCAGGGCTCCCTCCCAGTGCTAATGCACCAAGAACACTGACTCAGTCGCAATTCAAAGCAACAGCTGTCCCCACCTCCTTCTCTGCCACCCACTTCCCAGTCTCTGCTCCTCAGAATCTTAACTAAGTCTCTGAGGGCCCCCCTCAGCCTACCACAAACCCACTTCTGCCTCCAGATTTTTGCTCCCCCAGCTCAAGAATAGGACACGCTCCTCTGGTTTCTTCTCTTGTCTC
Source organism: Zapus hudsonius (assembly GCA_004024765.1). Classification (NCBI taxonomy): domain Eukaryota; kingdom Metazoa; phylum Chordata; class Mammalia; order Rodentia; family Dipodidae; genus Zapus; species Zapus hudsonius. Next base: position 63,650 of record PVHP010005577.1, read on the forward strand.
TTCTAGCCCCTATCTCTCCCACTTCACAATCAGGTTAGCAGTTGCATGGTCTTGCACAGTGCAGATAACTGCATGGGCACACCCACTTGCATAGCCAACACACATGTGCTCGTGAACACACACACACACACACACACACACACACACACACACACACAGCCTTATCCTCATTATCACTAATTTTTAGCTCCTAAGGGCATAGCAGTAGGTTATGCTTTTTAGGTTCCTGCTTTGTAGGAACTAAAATCTGCCAGCAAGACCTGATGGCAGTGAAGCTGTGCCATCTGATGTATCTTAAAGACCCTTCCTATCTCACCCCATTTTGCTCAACATGTCTGGTAGTTAGTAGACTTACTTCCCTCGAAGTTTGAGGTCCTTCCCTCAGACAAGAATATGAGACATAGAACTGTTTATCACTGGGTGGACAATCACACTCACTAGCAGCATAACCTCTGCATTAACTAGTCCACAAAGACTCCTACAGGTTGACCATGAGTGCAAAAGACTGGGGTTATAACCATAGCTCCCACTGACTGCCTGAACATCCATGCTCAAGTTTCTACACTTCGCTGTATCTTGGTTCCTCACCATTAAGACTGAGAGGATTGGGCTGGGAGAGGTTGCTCAGTGGTTTGGGCAGCCACATTAGAAAACGCACACACACACACACACACACACACACACACACACACACACACAGGAGGATTGGACTGACTGCTACTCAGGATCCTGGTAACTCTAAAAGTCTCTGTTTCTGAGAGTCATAGAGGAGAAGTTATTTTGAGCAAATGAGAGAGAAAGAGGAGAGGAATTATTGAACAATAGTCAGAAAGGGTGTTAGTTTCATCTTGTCTGGTTGTCAGAGATTTTAGAAATAACCAGCACTGGCCATCAGGGGTCAGTAGAAAATGACCAAACATACAAATTGATTGGCTCCACTTGATATCTTAAAACTTGACACTTTACTTAACATTTGGACAGGAATAAAAAGGTTTTGAATGATGGGATTTTTATTTTCATTT